>PVIR01017040.1:0-35599 GCA_004026965.1 Petromus typicus
GGGAAAGCAAGTGGAGAACCTAAAAATATTTGTATTTGGTCTCCACCCACAAAAATTCTGAATTCAATTTAATTGGATGAAACCTGGGTATGAGGATCTGAATACTGTTTCCAGGACTGAGCACTGAACCCATTGCTCCATGCTGAGAGACATCCTCAGCCCCACTGTCACTCCTTTTTTTCATTTTTGGTACTGGGAATTGAACCTCAGGCCTCATACTTGTTGGGCAAGTGGTCTACCGCTGAGGGGTATCCCCAGCCTCCCAACCCTTCTGTTAGGTTTTTAAATTTTGAGACAGGATCCTGCAAGTCACTAAATTGCTTGGGTTGGGCTTGATCCTACAATCTTCTTGCCTCAACATCCCACAGGGGTGGGATTATAGGCATATGCCACTATGCTCACTTCAAAGTATCAAGATTTTAAAATTCCTTCTTCTACATTCTAATGCACAGCAAAATTTGGGAACACTACTAAAGAAAATGGTGTCTTCAAATGACCTTCAAGTCTGGGAATGACAGAAAACAAAAACCGTAAGACCTTATTTCTTGGATCTTCTGGGGATGAATGAGCCAAAGAAAGCACACACATAATAAATACCAATCATCCTGGAACCACTTTTATATGAGCATGGCATTTTCTTCCCACAGAATTTCAGGGGAAATTAATAACCAGTGGAAACCATTATCAAGCCAAGAACCAGACCAGGGAGTGGTTAGACAGAAAAGAACATGCGGGGTTGATGAGTATGACCCAAGTAAGGCGAAAGGGCAGCATGTACCAGAGGAAAGCATCTGCCCCCCCGACTGGGGAGGGAGGCTCCTGAAAGACGCCAAGTGTCTGAGAGAGAGAGAGAGATCCTCTTCCTGCATCCAAGTTCTGGCAGTGTGGAAATTCTGCATAAATGCACACTCCTCCCTTTTCTGAGGTAACCACACACTATATCATGGCCGGAGACAGCGGCTATTCGGGGTCATCACATCCTGCTAGAGGAATCCTTGTGTGAACAAGAAGGTTCATACCTCAGAGGAAACACTGTGAGGAAACACCTGCCTGGGGTTGAGACGGAAATCTTATCGTGCACAGCTCCACTGCCTAGGACTGAGCAGGAAGACCTCAGAGAATAGCATGGCCGGGGTTGCCTTATACCAGGCACTTTCCTTCCATCCTTCCTCAGCCAGAGCCTGAGAGGCACAGCCAAGTGCGGAAACCGATTTTTCTTTCCGTTAACCTCTACTTGGTGGTTGCAGGGTTTGTTAACAGAGCACAACTGAAATACTTGGCTGTTACTGCCAAGGCAGGGGAAGTGGGACCACACAGACCGGAACTGGGTGACAGCTGGGGTCAGAGCCAAGCTGGCTCTGGGGAGCGGTGGCTCTTGTTATTATGCACAGTCCTAGACCCTCTACCTTTCTCCAAACTGTAACAATAGTTATCTTGAAATTTTCATTGGCTCTTATTAAGGGTTAAATTGTGGCCCCTCAATGTGTGTCAAAGTCCTAACCTCCAGTATTTCAGAATGAGACTTCATATGGAAACTGAGCCTTTGCAGAGCCAATCGACTTAAAATAAGGTCACCAGGATCCAGCCTCATCTAATTATGACTCCTATCCTAGAAAGAAGCAGGTGGGGGTGGGCCAGGGATGTAGCTCAGTGGTTCCAGCACCTGCCTGGAAAGTGCAGGGTCCTGAGTTTGGTACCAGAAACAAACAAACAAACAAATAATCCACCCTGCTCCCTCCAGGGCACACGTTCATCTTGCCTTTTCCTCTTTTACTGTGCACAGCTTGCTATGTAGAGCCAGTTTCTCCCTTACTCTTCACATTCACTTTTTCAAATAAATTCTGCTACCATTTTTTCTACTTCCTTCGCTCAATTCTTTGTTCCAGATGAGAAGAACCGGTAAACCAACTTCAGGAGAAGATATGAACATCACAAAACCAGATAAGTTTATCTGGTGAGCCAGTTTCTAGAAGGAGCTAGCAGGTAACACTACTAGATACCAAAATTTACATAGCTGTAATTAAAACACTGACAAAAGAATAAGCCAATGAATGTGAGGAACAGAAGGCGGAACTGAAAGGAACCCGCAGGTGTCTCCTGACTTATGAGAGGTGCATTCTGCTATGCAGTGGGGGCAGGGAGCTGAGCCAATCAGGTATCCACATAGAAGAAGTCCTAACTCCCAGTTTACACCCTAACAGAAGTCAATTCCAAAAAGATTACAGATCTAAATAGAAATATGGCCAGTTGAGGCTGGCCTCAACCTCATGCCCTCCTGCCTCAGTGTCCCAAGGGCTAGGACTGCAGGTGTATAACACCACTCTTGGCTGCACTTCTGAGTAACAACCTCATACGCCCATCAACAACTGAATAAGTAACAAATCATTCACATAATATAAAACTGTTAAAAAAGGAGAATAAACAAACCTATCCACATACAACACTACAGATGAATCTAGCTGGTATGATGCTGAGCAGCTCAACACAAAAAGGCATACACTGTAAACTGGGCATGGTGGTGCATTCCTGTAACCTCAGCACTCTCAGGGGCTGAGGTAGACAGATCTTAAGTTCAAGTGCAGGTGGGGAGCTTAAGTGATTTAGAGACCCTGTCTCAAAAGAATAAGGACTTAGGGATATAGCTCAGTGTGAAGGCCCTAGGCTCGATCTCCAGTATAAAAACAAACAAAACTCAAACAGAACACCCCAAACCAAATCAAACCAACACTACTGTAATGATTCTGGATATAAAACACACAAAATGCAAGATACACTGCAGAGTGTGGTGGCACACACCTGTAACCCCAGCACTTGGGAGGCTGAAGCAGGAGGACTACAGGGAGTTTGAGGCTAGCCTGGGCTACACAGTGGATTCAAAATCAGCCTGGACTATGTAGTGAGACCCTATCTCAAAAAGCAAACAAAGCTGGACACAGTGGAGCATACCTATAATCCCAGCACTCAGGCTGCTGAGACAGGAGGACTACTGTGAGCTCTGAGCCAGTCTAGGTTCCAAAATGAGTTCAAGGCTAGTCTGAATTACACCGTGAGACTGTCTCAAAAACAAAACAAAAGAAAAAGTCGAAACCAAAGACAACCAACCCCCAAACCAAAGCAAACCAAAACAAAAACCATAATGAATGACCCTAATTTATGATGTTAGATGTCAGAAATGATTACTTGTGAGTGTTAGGCTATTAGCAGGAAGACATCAAAGTGCATCTAAGGTTTTTATGGTCAGAAATCGAACTCAGGACCTTGTGCTTGCTAGGCAGGCATGGTGCCACTGAGCTACACCCCCGATCCATAGGGTTCTGATGATACCGTGTCTAGGCGCTAATTAACATTTTCACTTTGAAAATTCCCTGACCTAATGTAGGCTAAGTGGTGCATACCTTAACTGCAGTTACTGGGGAGGAAGAGGCAGGAGGTGGTCTGGGCAACATAGCAAGATCCTGTCTCAGAATAAAGAAAGGTCAGAGAAAGAGTACACGCTATCATGCATGAGGCCCTGGGCTCATTCACCAGTGTAAAGAAGGAAGAGCAAGATGGTTGTGTTGGAGTACAGGGTACAGGGAGAATGTAACTGGGATTTAACCTCGCAGGTGACTGAGGAATCACTGAGGAAAAACAAAAAGCAAAACGACACAACAGAAGCCATGTCCTGCACACTCATAATTCATGTATGTATTTTACATTATAATACAGTATGACCTATTAACATAAAACAAGAACAAAAACCTTTGCGTTTGTGACTCCTGACCAGTGACAGGGTAACACAGCAAACAGTGCAGGATGTGTGAAGATGTGGGCCAGTCTGACCTCAGGTGCCCCCAAGCATAGGGTAGCGACCCATCTGCTGTCTACACAGGCGGGATGGGGGAGGGGAGGAAGAGGATTCCACTCGGTTCAGCTGTTCTTTCTCCATATTGGTACTTGATCCCAGGAGATCTTTAACATAATGCTAAAGAGAAAGTTAAAAGCTCAAATAAATAAACAGAGAAAGTTAAAAGCTAAAAAGCAAAAGAAACCTTGGTAAATGGTAAAGTGCATAGTATTTCAAGTATACTGAATGAGCTGGGAAATGTTTTGAAAAGTAGAGATAATAAAATAAGGAGAATGCAGGCTGTTCACTGAATTAGTTTAGGGTTAAATGTTTCATTTGATTATGAGTTAAATGAAGGTAGAAAATTATTTAATAGTCTTTTAGGCATTTTTTAAAAGATACTCTAAAGAGAAAATACAGTACAGCTGGGAGGACAAGGTCTACTTGATTTGCTACCATAGCCTTATTGTCATACAGCTTGTTGCTATGGAAAAGGCCATGAAGGTAGCAACTAAGGGAAATAAAAGATCTGCCGGGAGCAAGTGCAGGGATAGTGGATTAAACAAAAATTCCTTAAGCAATTAGCAAGTAACAAGACCTATAAATGACACACTTCACATGTTTTTCCTAACTCCTACCCCTCGGAAAGTACAGGGCTGGCTTGCCACTATAATTTAACTCAGAGAAGCCTGAATGGGCCTAACAAAGCCAAAGCCTGGCAGACAAAATACAAGGCCATTTAGTGAGGGTGCCTCATGCCAGGAGGCATCAGCTACCTACCCACCCTATCCTGGGGAAATTATCTCCAGCTGCCTAAATTACACAGTCGATGCCCTGTGATTTCTTTGTTCCGGGGAGCCTGAGGGAGCTGGGATAATGAGGTATCAGAAGAGGTGGAGAGCTGCACTTGTGAGGGTTCGGGCAGGGAGAGGAGGGAGCCGGCCTGCAGCCTCAACTGGGGCAGCCTGGGAGAGAGGCTCTGCCCAAACCGGTCTGAAACGGCTGCCATGGGAGAAAAGGCTACTTGCCAAGTTCGTTAATAGCTTCTGCCCATCATTGTTACAGCAGCTCTATCAACCAGAGCAGGGCCAGGACCTGTTTTTAGAAGTGTAAGCACTGAGACCAGAGGGTTCAACATTTCCCAGATCCTGTCACAACCAATGTCTAACAAAGACAATCCCCTCCATGTCCCTCAGGAATGATTATAGAAGCATAAACACCAGGGCCAGAAGGACTCAGTGCAACCTCCTCATTTTACAAATGAAGAGACTAAGGCTCAGTCTGGGAAAACGACCTTCTCAGCAGGGCAAGGGAACACCAAGGCTCTCGAATGGGCTTCTCCCCTGGGAACCCTACTTCAAGCTAAGCTGGCAAGAGCTAGCTGAGTCCTAGGTCACAACAGAACTGTATTTATGATCTAGGTGTTCCTCGCCTCAGAATCTCACTATTTGTTATGGGGCAGGATTAGTTGGAGACTAAGAGGTTTTTGCTACTGAAATAGCAAAAGTCTCATTTGAAATGAGCTTATTTGGCAAGGCTACAATCCGGCCACCTGCGCTGCCTCCCCTGGCTTCGCTGGGGCGAGAACCTGGTGAGGAGAGGTGGGTGAGAGTGCGCAAGAGCAGGCATCTCTCTCCTGGGGAGATCAGTCTGTCATAATTTGCAAAATGAAACTCAAAAAAGCTTGTGACTGACATTTCTCCTTAGAATTCAGGATTTCAATATTCGACAGTGGACAGACAAGGGAATCCACAAGGTATATGGACACAACCTAACCGGAAGCACCCCCAGGAGTAAGTGCTAGGTGGGCAGAACGCGTGGGGGAAGGGTGGGAGAAAGTAGGTATTGATTTCCCTAATGTTTCCTTTGTGTGGCTGCTGTTGCCATGTGGTGGTCTGTTGCTATGAAGATTTGTAGTGCCAGACAATGGCTGCTAGGCTCTTTATGACTGTGCTGTTGGTAGAGCTGTTTCTGCAGGAGTCAGGCCAGCAAGCAACTGGCTAAGCAGCTGAGGGAGCTGGGTCACCGTGTGCCATCTCTCCCTACCTGCGCGCTGCCTGAGGAGAGATGGAAGGTGAAAGGGCGTTAATTATAGCCTCAGAAAAAGTCAGTGGCTGAGCACCACCGTACTTTCCAGTTCAGGTATCTAAAATTAGCTATTTCACAGTTCACACACATACTCTCCTGTCTCAGAATCCAACAGAATAAACCAAGGGTAACTACCACAGTGACTGTTTTCATGATAGAAGATTAATGGAGAGCCTTCCCCTGGAGCTAGCAGGATAAAGACCCACAGCAGCGCAAGATCTGCAGTCAGCTGAGGGTGAACAATCACTGGGGCTGGTGCTCAGCAGAGTCCACCGGCAAACTAACTTCCTGTTAAGCAAAACCACTGCCTAGTACTCTGATAATGGGAAAACTGCAAGCCACACACCAAGAGCAGGGCTTGACCAGAGTCTGAATGTTTTCCTGGGTAACAAGATGTTACCTTCATCCTCTTCGCCCTCCCACATATGCAAAGTCCTTGGCATCTCAGAGGAGACACACCATGAGCCACTAGTTACATGGATGCTTCAAGTGAGTTTGAGCAGTTCCTTTCTTCAGGCTGCCTGCCACATTTCGGGGCTCAGAGGCTCCCATTCCAGGGCAGTGGCTCCACCAGACAGTTCAGTGGTCAGTGCACTTTTAGTCTGAGCTCCTCCTTTTATAAGTCAGAAATTTAAGTACAGAAGCAGTTGACTTAGCCAAGATCACATAAAGTCGGGTTCATATTCTGGGACCTACTGCCCCCCCTCTAGTTCAGAGATATCAGTACTGCATTACACCTCTGCAGCACTAAGATTTCTTCTCCAATTGTTCTATTTCTTCTCCAATTGTTCCAGACACCCCTGGTTGTTGGAGTAGAATTGTATATAAGACAGAGATGGGACACAACAGCTTGTCAGTGTTGGAGGGTGTATATAAACAATAGAGTCTCTCTGAAAAATGGAAAACTTTCTTCTTCCCAATAATTCATTAAATGAGAATTTGGAGCAGGGCATACTGGCTCATGGCTGTAATCTCAGTTAATGAGGAGACTGAGGCAGGAGGATAGAAAGTTTAGAGGCTCCTTAGGGAAATTTAGCAAAACTTTGTCTCAAAAAAGTGTTTTAGCCAGGCATTATGGTATATGCCTATAATCCCAGCACATGGAAGGCTGAGGCAGGAGGACTGCCATGAGTTCAAGGCCAGCCTGGGCTACGTAGTGAGACCCTGGCTCACATAAAACCAAATATATAATTAAAAACAATCTCAGTTTTGGGAGACAGGTCAAGATTATTGAATAGATTTTCACACCTGCTGAGATACAGAAGGAGCCACACTCATTTTAACCCCAGAAACACTGTAAGGGCTTAGCACAGGATCTCTAAAGGCGATCCAGACCCATTTGATCTAAATGATATAAGAGGATTAATCTAGACAAACAATTATTAAAACTTTTTAAAACAGAATCTTTTTGTAGTAAGATTTTTCAGCGAAGCCTGACATGAAGTCTTCTGAGAGCATGCACCGGCAGCTGGGCCTGCCCGTCGGACACTGTGCCTGCTGTGGTCACTACCGGGTTTCTCTATGTTCCAGTTTCTCAGAGGAGCAGGTGTGCGGAATCCCAGCCTCTGGGAGGCTGAGGCTGGGGGAGGGCAAGTTCAATCCCAGCTGGTGCAATGTGATGACTTGATGAACAACCTTGTCTCAAAATAAAAAAACAGTATTTAAAAACAAAAAAGGCTGGACACATGGCTCAGTGAAATTTCTCAGAGTATAATTTCTTTTAAAAGTATCTGAAGATTCTACCTCTGACTTCTATAATTTCAAATAAGTACTGATAAAAGTCGCTAGATTGCCCAGGTTGGGTTCAAATTTGAAATTCTCCTGCCTCAGCCTCTGAGTGTTGGGATCAAAGGTCCATGCCATCACACCCTGCTTTTTTAGACCTTCAGAGAATGAATATTTGAAGATGAAAAGGAGCATGAGTATTTAATTCAGTAGTACCGCACCTAACTTGCTAGCATAAGGGCCAGGGTTCAATCCCTAGTACCTCCAAAAAAACAGAGAAAAGAAGCACGAAGCAATCCTGATAGCAAACCTCTGCCTAATGACAAATCAGGTGAAGACCTTCTAGGATATCTTCTTTGCCAGAAGGTAAAGAAAAAGAATATATCACGACAGAACAGTTGTCTTTCCCTGAAAATGAAAAGGATAAAACAACGAAAGAGGATAATAAGCCCTGAAACGCAATGCAGTAAGTAGGAGAAATCTGGTATTGAAAGAACCATAAGCTGGCTGTTGAGGTTCTTGACCATCACCCCAGCATTCTGGAAGGCTGAGGCAGGAAGATGGTGAGTTCTAGTCCAGACTGGGCAACTCGGCGTGACTGTCTCAAAATCAGTGTGAAGACTATGAATGCAATCCCCAGTGCCATAATAGAAAAACCCCTTGAAAACAAAAATAAAAAATCATAGAACTATAAATCTTACACTTTTTTTTTGTACTGGGGATTAAATTCAGTACCTTGCACCTGACAGGCAGCACAACACCACTGAGGTAAAGTCTGGCAATGTTACAGATTTTGACAAATAAGAATGATCTTAAATATGCTAAAAGTAGAATTTATTCTGAATTTTAGAGAATTTTGGAAAGCATTCTGACATGACTCCCAAATTCAAGCAATATGATGTATCTGTCAGCTACATTTATTAACATAGGTTCAGAAATGACAATGACATGGATGGAAGCATTCATTCAGGATTTTTTTGTTGCACTACTGGGGACTGAATCTACTCTAGGTAAATTCTCTACACTGAACTACATTTCCACCTCCCTCTCTCTATATTTTTTAAAAATTTAAAACAGCTTCCCAGTCATTTAGGCTGATTTTGAACTCCTGCCTCAGCCTCCTGATTGCTGGGATTTCAGGCACACACCATTATGCCTGGTGAGTTTCTACCTACTTTTTGAGAAAAGATCTCTCTAAATCACCTAGGCTGGGTCCCAACTTGTGACCCTCTTGCCTCAGCCTCCTAGAATGCTGGGATAACAGGTGTGTGCCACATGCCTAGCTTGTGTGCTTGTGTGTGTGTGTGTGTGTGTGTGTGTGTGTGTGTGTGTGTGTTGCTGGAAAATGAATGCTAGACAAGCACTCTATCACTGTGCTTTACCCCCAAACATGAAACAAATATTTTTGTTTTTATTTGTTTATGTTAGTTTTTTTGAGACAGAGCCTCACTATGTAGTTCAGGCCTTGAACTCATCACAAATCCTAGGATGGTCCTGAACTCATGGTGAGCCATCTGCCTCAGCCTCCCAAGTGCTGGGAACACAGGTGTGAATCACCACCAAAAATATATATATTTGAGTGTCTATCATAGGTAGCAGGTGTTAAAGTGTTGGAGTCAGAATGGTGAGCAAGACAGTCCCTGGTGCTGTAGAATGCCTGAGACAGTGGAAGAGATACGACATTTTAAATTAAAAAGGGGAATATTTAAAATGACTATTCACAGAGACAGAGGTGAGCTTAGTGGTAAAGCACTTGCCTAGGATGTGTCAGCAATCCCTAAGGTTAAATCCCTAGCACCACAAAAAGTAGGAGAAAGGAGAAAACCCATACAATTAAGTATAAACAAAGTTACCAATTGTGATGAGAGCTGTGAAATAAAGTCCAGGGCATGTTAAGAGCACCTAACGTGGGCATCGGGGGATAGTATCCAATGGCCACCTGACAGGAGGCCATTAGAGCTGACGGAGGGAAGTGGATCCTTGAGGAGGGTGGGCACTCTCTCCTCAGGGACTGGAAGCGCGAGGCTCACCTTCAGAGGTTTTGGAGGTTTTTGATACTGGAGACGGAGTGCAGGACCTTGTGCTTGCAAGGCAGGCGCAGTGGCATGAAGCTAAATCCCTAACCCTCTTCAAATGTTTTTGTCAGGTTTATATTTTGCCCTTGGCAAAAACCCATCACCACAAATATGAGTAGAACACACAGAGGAACACTGATGTATTCTATTTTCTATGTATTGAGGCAAGGGACCCTGAAGGTTTCTAGGTGGCATAGAGACATTGTCTGGATATTTTTGTCATTCCAATAGGGTCTGCTTACTAATACATTTGGCTAAAGGCACATTACACTTTATTTTATTTTTCATTATTATTATTTTTTGAGACAGGGTCTTGCTTTACAGTTCAGGCTGGTCCTGAACTCAGCTTTCAACTCAGCAATCCTCCTGCCTCTGCGTCCGAGTGCTGGGATTACAGGCATGAGCCACCACAACCTGGCACCACGGTATGTGGTACTAACTGCTGGTGGGTGAGAGTCTCCACACCTGGCATTGTTGTATGTAGTTACCAGGGATTGAACCCGGGCCCTTGCACTTGCAAGGCAGGCACCGGAACCACTGAGCTAAATCCGTGGCCTGGCATATTACATTTTAAAAAATCTACCTTGTGATTTCTCGGTTATATACTGCTTGTTTGATTTTGTTTCTATGAGATAGGGTCTTGCTATGTAGTTCAGGCTGCCCTTGAACTCACAGCAATCTTCCTGCCTCAGCCTCCTGAGTGCTGGGATTATAATCGTGTGCCATCATCCCTGGAACAAGAATGTGCTGTATGTAGTGCATCCAGGATCAACCTCTAGACATAAGGGTGGTGAGCTTTAGAGCTTTCACTGATAACAAACAGCCTGCTGTGGCTCATGAGTCACTGGTTCACCACCAGGGCTTGCTCTAGAGTCACCCTTTCTCTACCTTCTAAATAAACTTCTACCGCAATTTTGTTTTTGTTTTTGGCATTATGATCTCAAGCATATAAGAAATCCTCATTGGCAATGTTATAAAGCTGATGTTTTACTATGTCCCTAATGATCAGAGCCAGGAACACAGAGTTCTTCACCGGGGAGCAATCAGCACCTATCGGTGTCATGAACTTTAATACTAAATGACAAAAAAAACAAAACAAAACCGGAAGAGAACAGATTTCTGTCAGAATGAAACACCTGACTTTCCATGGGCAGGCTGATGGGTAGCTGTGTGATAATCAGAGATAATTAGCTGTGCTCCTCTGGGCCTCTCAGCGCCAGAGTCAGGAAGCTTTGAAAGTCTGGTTACTGATGCACAGACACGTTTGGCTCTAAGGCCCAGACTCTCCCAGCACATACAGTCTGATAAAGACCTGGATTCTTTATTGAGAGTGAGTACGGAACGCTTGCCACCAAATGTTACCATGGGATCTGAAATAGTTAAGTGCCTTTGTGCTCCTGGGTTTTTTTTTTTTTTTTTCTTTTCTTAGCTTTATGAACTTCCAAAGGAGCAGATCTAGTCTCATGGGCAAATGGAGCCTACAAAAGCACGGATGGCAGCCTTGGACAGCAGCAAGCTACAAGTCAACTGTGTGGTGGGAGCCTGGAAAATGGACATGTCCCTGTTGGCTGGGTCTATAAAATCTGAATTAAGTGACAGATGCATGAAGCCGTTTAGGTGGCTGGGCAGTAAGCCAGCTGGTATGAGAGGGGAGCTGGTACCTTCTCCAGGTGCGTAAGAGAAGGCAAGAGCTACATATCCAGTGGGCTAGCATTCAGCCAATTTAATTGATTTATTTCTGTTTTGGTTTTGGTTTTTTGAGACAGGGTCCCCTTATGTAGCTCAGGCTGGCCTCCAACTCAGGATGATCCTCCTGCCCCAGCTTCTTTATTGCTGGGATTAAAGGCCTGTGCTACCACCCTGAGCCTAGTGAATGTTTTATTCATGTATCTTGGTTTTTTGAGACAGGGTCTCAATGTACTGTGTAGTTCAGGCTGCCTTGAACTCACTGTGTGGCCCAGAAGAGTGACTTTTCTCTATTCCCTTTATTTTATTCACTACCTTAATTTCATTTATAATCTAAATCTCCCATATAAAACTATAGAAAGGGTACAGAGAGTACACATAGTTTACATTACTGGGTGAGTGCCAATTAAGTGATTACCTAAGTACCAGGACCAACATTGGTGAAGAGATATGAAGAGGAGATAATTAATCTAAAAACCGGCAGTGGGGTGGGAATGTGTAGTTCAGTAGTAGAGTGTTGGCCTAACTGTGATCCCCAGCACTGCAGAAACCCAGGTAAATAAGTAATAAAATGAATAAAAAACTGGCACGGGCATTCTTTAGAAGTGGGAGATTCTGCTAAGATGGCTGCTGTTACCCCCTGTGTGGTGAGGTTCAAGGCCCCTTGTAAATGCAGGCAGCATTCACAACAGCAAGCCTTGATTGTCTCCTCTGTACAGGCAGGAGGAGAGGGGTGGGAAGCCACGTATAGCACTTACCATCTTCTGTCTCCTGCCATACAATTCCTTCAAGGTTGACGCTGGTTCCAGGTTCACAGGGGCCCAAGCACTCAGGCTCTGTGGCTAGAGCCACGTCACATGTGTTGACCCCAATGGATCGGGTACGAACCATGATCTGCTCACAGGGAGATGAGATGTCATTATTGACCACTGGCACCAAAAGGTGCAGTGGCAGCACTGCTGGTGTGGAGACAGGGGACTCCATCTGTGGGGGAAGAGAAAGCAGTGGCTGAGTTGCAGGGAGATTATATAGAGAAAATACTCCCCCACCCAAAGCTATTTTTTGGTAGTGGGGGTTGAACCCAGACCCTCTGCACTGAGCTACATTCCCAGCCTTTCCTTAAAAATTAAAAAAATTTTTTTTGAGACAGGGCCTTGCTAAGTCATTAAGCTGCCCAGGCTGGGCGTGAACTTGTGATTCTCCTGCCTCCGCCTTTTGGAGGTCTGGGAACACAGGTGTGTACCACCATACTCAACTAAAGAGAGAAGGTTTTATATTTAGTCTGATCCTACACCCTTTGCTGCTATAATATAGCAGCTCCAAATGTAAGACTTTGGTCCTTCAAGTTCTAGCTGAGGATGTTACTACAAATCCAGTGGTTTAGACGCGAGCACCTTGTGCTAGGGAAAGCTCTACTTATTAGTGACCCTGCTTATAAACTGTGCTTGGTTAGAAGTGATATTTTTGTTTCACTTAAAAGTTCCCAGTGGAAAAGAACCTGGGCCAGATTTCAACAGTAACAGAGCACATGGGCTGATGAGAAGGAAAAGCCCAAGCCTCTGAGCCATGGTCCTAGGACCTTTAACAACTTTCACCAGAGGAAAATTGACTTACACATTGTATGAGGAGTGGAAGCAATCTGACAGGAGTTTACACACTTTAGAGATTGTTACAGTGGTGGATAGGTAAGAACAGCACTTTGGAGTAGGACCCTAACATCAAATTTGCTGAAGAGGCAACTGATTAGACACACACAGATTTACAAACACCACTAGCAATCTATCTCCCAAACTAGAAATTCTCACAAGAACACGGATTACTTAGGTTCCAAGAAAGATGAAACACATCTAGAGACAACATACAAGGTATATAGCAGTGGGTGAGGATGCCTCAACTCTTTAAATTCTAGCATTGACCAGCTCTAAGTCTACAGTGCCCGAGAATATACAGACTGACGGATTTCCTCTGAAGACTAACTATGAAACCAATCAACATAAAACGAGAGTCCAGGACTGGGATTCTTTCCCTCACAGATTAAATGTGATCTTTAACAGAAACATTCAGTGATGGCCAAACTTGTCTCCACAATCCAAGCTGCTAGCCAGCTCTGCCATGGGTCTGTGGTTCTGGGATAACGTCTCCCTCCCCACAACATGTGCACCTTCCCAGAGGCTGAGGTCTGGATGTGGCTCTGTTCTTTGCAGCTGGCTATGATTTCTCACGCAGGAGGCCAACACTACCGCAGTTCAAACTCTCCCCACAGAATGCTCCTACACTGATTTTAGTGACTATCCTTTGAAGAGCTGTCATGCTGTGAAAACATTATCCTTATCTGTTCACACGCGTGAGTGTGCACAGAGATGCACACACACATGCAAACTATACTTTCCCAGCACCACCTTTTTCATAAAATGAGATGGAAGTGGAAGTTTGTATAATCTTCTGGATATGGTAAAAGCTAAAAGGCATGTTGGCCTTCTGAAATTCAGGAATTTATTTAGTTTGGCAACCTATTAAGCATGTGGTATATACTTGACTCATCCTGTACTTTTTTTTGAGACAGGGTCTCACTTTGTAGTTTAGGCTGGCCCTGAGCTCACTATGTTGCCCAGGCAAGCCTCAAACTCATAACAATCTTCCTCCCTCTGCCTTCTGAGTGCTGGGATTACAGGCGTGAATCACCATGCTCAGCACTGTGGTATGTGGTAGTGACTGCTGGTGGGCGTGAGTCTCCACACCTGGCATTGTTGTGTGTGGTTACTGGGGACTGAATTTGGGACCTTGAGCTTGCAAGGCAGGAACCACTGAGCTAAATCCCTGGCCTGTTTGTTTGTTTTTTTGAGACAGGATTTTACTATGTAGTTTAGACTGGTCCTGAACTCACTATGTAAGTCAGGCTGGCCTTGTACTCATCACAGTCGTGCCTCAGCTTCCCAAGTGTTGCAACAGGCATGCACCACCATGCTCGGCACAAGATTCATACTTAAAAGAACCTTTAAAATTGCCATGTACAGGGACCTGGGCTTTAGCTCAAGTGGTACTGTGCTTACCATGGAAGTAAAAGGGCCAGGTACTGAAAAAAAAAAAAAAAAAAGAATCACCACATACAGACTTTAGGGTAAAAACATAGAGAAAGTAAATTTGAATCTTCCTTAGAAAGAAATTAATAAATAATCAGAGACTGGGCTCTTAAGGAAGTCAGCAGAAAAAGATATCAGAACTGTTGCTGGAGGCGCATATGAAAAAGGCCAGCCCTCAAGATAAAGACACTGAGGCCAGGCCTGCATGCCTCCCTAAGGGACAAACAGTAACTCTGAAATGACTATAATTAGCATTAACCAGACTAGTAAAGTCCAGACAGACAAGTCACCCATGCGAGTGACTAGAGCATCCAGACCCATTTCTTCCCCCAAATGCCTTTGTTCTTTCTATGTACCCTTGTTAGGTGACCCAGTTCGCTACTGGACCAATATCCGCTAAGCAGCTATACTTGTCATCCTACAGGCTGATGGCAGTTAGACTCACATTGTACCCACATTGTGACTTTGCTGTATAAATTACTCCTGACAAAGAGTAATGGGGTGGCAACCCACTTCCGAGACCCCTCCTGTCTTTCAGGAGCTATTCCCAGGGCGCTGATAAATCTTTCTGACTCTTAACTTCCTTTGTCCTTTGGAATCCAGTCTTCAGTTGCTGGGGACACGAACTCAGCGTATCTGACATCTAGCAGTATGGGGGTTACATTTTTCCCCTGTATCATCACTACTACTCTTTTCCAGTACTGGAGTCTGGCTCTAACCCTCAAGCACTTTCAGGAATGTTCTATGAACTCCCTGAGAGTCCCTGGAGAGAGGAAACTAGAAGCAGAACACCACACAGATCATCTTTACTCCTGGCTGCTTCTCTGTTCCTTCTCTTAGGGTAGAATTGGGATAGATGCGACTTCACAGGCAGTATGTGCATTTATTTGCTTGGGGTTTGTTGCCTTTTCTGTACTTTTCTTCTGTTAATCCCTCCAAGGTCCTTTCTTGGACACAGGGAAGGGCCTACACCTTCTGGGCTGCTCCCATGACCTTGGTGATTGCGCTGTTCAGACGTGTCTCACTGCCAACTGGTTCTAGTTCCTCCCTGGCCCCCTCCTTTCCTTTCCTCCTCTGCCTATCTCTTTCTCAGTCATCCAGGGCAGTTCTTCTAGGAAATGGTTTCCTCTCCTGACAGGATGCTCAGGATTTCTGGGAGGCCAGAAGAAGATATGCTAATATGTTCTAGATAAAGTTAAATCCCCATTTCTGCGGTAAGAAATCCAGAAAGAGTGCTGTTGTTTTCAAGGAGTATTTCACAGTAAACCTTGACACAAAATATGTGGAAACAACATTAACTGATCCCTAAGAATAACCCAATACACACAGGTATGACTACCACATACGCCAAAAAAGTATAGTTCAGGATCTGTCTTTATGAGGATGATCTTATTTCATTGTTTCATTAATTAAAACAAGTGTTTAAGAGTAGGAAAAGTGAACAAATCTACCAATAAAATCCAGTCTATTCAGTTTCTTTCTGTAAAAGTGAATCTTGATACCTGATTGCTTTGAAACTCATTGAATTTGTACTCAATACATTGTAATGTGAAAATTTGGGCCAGACACTTTTCTGGGGGCACTTGACCACAAGTGTTGGTGTTCATGGGCTTATGTCTTACTATCCTTTTCCAGCCAAAACAATTTGTTAGGTACTCATCATTTCTGGTACTCTTTACATTTCCCAGAACCAGTTAGCAATGAGTACCAAGGTATTACTATACAGTATTTTGCAAGAGAAACTGAAGAGGGATCATATAGAAGCAAAGGAGGGTTTAATTACAGCTTCAGCTCTGCTAATTACCATTTGGTCACATCTATAATCTATATTAAGCCATAATACATTATAAGCAGCTCTGTGATATTCATCTAATAACCAAGGTGGCTTTATAGGATTCACATTTTACTACTCATTGAAACACAGTTTCATTTTCCAGAAGAAGAAGAAGAAGAAGAAGAAGAAGAAGAAGAAGAAGAAGAAGAAGAAGAGACTTTTAAAAAGATCTTTATCACTTACCAAAGACAAAAAGGCTGAGATTGTGAGAAGAATGGTACCAATGGGGAAAATAAGAAATAGGAACATAAAAAAGTGAAATGCCATTAAATGCCTTAGTGACCACAAGAACACAGCCTGGGCCAAAGTATCACAGCACATCCAGGGGAAATGAGGAAGTGAACATTAAAACAAACAAGGGCCTTGAGAGATTTACAGAGAACTGAAAGAAAATCTCTGGAGTTTCCCAACAGCTCATGTCCTTTATCTTTTAATGATACTTCTTTCCAATTTGCTGTTAGATATGAATTTAACAGCACCTATTAAGAATCTCAGTGCTAATGGGCAAGTGACACAGATACAGGAACTGCAAGAATAAAGAAAGGCTGGAGCCATTAATTTCCCTACAAGAAGTAATTATGCTCGGACTTCACTGACTCCCACACAAGGCCCTGACAGAGAGAGATCTTCAAGGTTACAACATGGTCTTAGGGGTAGAAAATGCACTAGAAAAATATTTGCAGCAGACTTTTCTCTCCTTTTTACAATGTGAGCCTAGTATCTTCCCATTTGTAGTACAAAACAGACTGAAGTGAGTGGCACTGACAATCCAGCACCTCTAAGCTCCCTTTTGCCAAGAATGAAAAGATAATTGGAGATAATGGTGAGAAGAATGTTTAGATTTATTCAGAATCATCTGATAAGACTGCACAGGAAGCATAATGTGACATTACACATTAAATAGTTATATTACTAAGATACTATCATTCCTTAACAGTCCCAATAGTTACTGAATATCAGTAATATTAAATGTACAATAGGACGGGATCAAAATAAATGCTTACAGACTGAGAGAAAGAGAGAGAGAGAGAGAGAGAGAGAGAATGGAAGAGATAAGAGGGAGGGAAGAGGAGCGAGGGAGGGAGGGAGAGACGTGTCACAGTGGCTGCCACCATAACCAGACTTCAAACAGTTCTTAGAAGCTACATATCCTATTATTCACAGTGGAATTACTTTAGCACTTAATTTTAACCAATCGGTACCTGGTCAAGGTCACCACTGAAGGCTGCTCCAGCCTGCGACAGAAAATTCAAGTGCAGTGAATGCAGAATGTGAAGACTCACCACAGGCAGTTCTCCTGCCGTGATCACTACACAGTTTCAGGCTCAGACCCTACAGACCTCTCTGGTAAACAGAAGGAGACAGCAGATCAAACAGTTCCAATACTCAAGCCTATCAAAATTCCCAATGTGTGGGAAGGGATGTTACACTTCAAATACGACAAAGATAAAAAAATCTCAGGCAAAAATCGATGCATAACAAATCACACAGCTGTGTCCGCCGCGGTGGTGAAGGTGTTTGCTGAATGAAGCATCTCCTCTGCGCTTTCTGTCTTCTCACTGGAAGATCATTTGACTGCCTGAAATTTACAACATCTGCTTTCAGCAAAATGTTTAGCTTCGAAGTTGCTAAGTGATGACAGGGACCTAAGCACCACCTTCGAAGCTGTCTGGGGTTTCACCACACAGGAGCTGGTGATCACTCTCACTCCTGTGCTATTCCAAGGGAAGCAGTAGGATTTGCTTCCCAAAAATGAAGACCTTCAGGAAAATCCATTCTGAGACTATAACTACTTCCTCTCCTAAACACATCTCTTTTATCTCCTTTGACATCACTCATTTCCTAAAACTTCAGTGCTGCAGTGTGTTATCTCCATTCTTGTATCTCTCAGGAGAAAAAGACAAATGAACAAAAAATAATAAAAAGTAATCCACAGGGCCAGGGAGTTAGGCTCAGTGGTTCCGGCGCCTGTCTTGCAAGCGCAAGGGCCCGGGATCGAATCCCCAGCAACCAATACAATAGTGGGCATGGAAATTTCACGCCCATCAGCAATCAGTACCACATACCATAGTGCCGGGCGTGGTGGCTCACACCTGCAATCCCAGCACTCGGGAGGCAGAGGCAGGAGGATTGCTGTGATGTGAGTTGGAGGCTGAGCTCAGGGCCAGGCTGAACTGCAAAGCAAGACCGTGTCTAAAAAAAAAAAGTAATCCACAAACATTTCAAGTAAGGTGAATAAAACAGAATTTAGAGTCACACACATCAGAAGAAGAGTCCAGGGATTCCTAGGCTGGCTGCACAGCCCAACTTCATCATACCAGGCTGAGGAAAGCTGTTCTAAGGGGCCTGATGTCACTCACATTCATGTGAAGAAACGTGAAATCTAAATCAAAGCCTAACAAACCATGCCTTGCTCTGCCTTAGTGTAGGAAGGAGAAAATGACACGATTCCTCCTGCTCTGATGAAGTGTTCTTAAATTGCAGGGTCCCAGAGTCAGAGGTGTCCACTGCACCAGGCTCTTTCTGTGTGGCACCCCGGAGCCCTGACAGGGGCAAGGACACAGCACAGGGATCTTGGACTTCCAAAACTTAACTGGTGACTGGACCCAGGGCTTCAGGTCAGTGATAACCACAGCCCATTTTTTATTTTGAGAGAGGATCTCAGTAAGTTATCTAAGGTGGGCTTGACTCGTGATTCTCTGGCCTCAGCAGTCCAGAGTGCTGGAATTACAAACAAGGTCTTGCTATGTGGCTGAGGCAAGCCTCAGATTCCCCTGGGAAGCTCAGCTTACCTCCATCCCAGGACTCAGAATGCTGGGGTTGTCGGTACACACTACTACTGCTGGCTGAGAAGTCCTTCATGTCTTAATATGTGACAGTTGCCTCCATATACTCTCATGAAAAAAGGCAGAGTAAGCAGCAATGTGAGCAGTACACTACAGTGCATCTGTGCAGAACAGGCCAGCAGAAGAGCTCCTCGGGAGGTAGGTAAAAGCCTGTAAGGGGATGTGGAAAACACCTCCAGGGATGCAGTATTCACACAGTATTTCTGGAGGTGTAAGCAGATGACCAGGACACAGCATGTGGGGCTGGGATTTCAGACTTTTATACTTCACAGCATGGAAATGTGTCTTCTCACACTCATCCCCATGAAACTGCTCTAAAATTAGTGCCAGGGTTTTTGTAATTCTCTTGTTTAAGGTATAACACGAGATCATTGAGTTACACTTTGCAGAGTATTCCATTTATGTGAAATGCACAATTCAATGGTTTTTAGTGAACATACAAAATAGAACAGCTATCAGTCAATTTTGTGATATTTTTCCATACCCCATTTGGGGTCACTTCATATTTTCTCCAAGTTCTGCTGGCAATGACTACTATATTTTCTGCATCAGTAGAACTGCCTACTCTGGATGTTCCATGTGAGGGAGCCCGCCGTTCACTAGGTGGTTTTCTGGGATCCACTTCACACCCTCTGTGTAATGTTTTTGTAGTGCTGGTGTCCGAACCCAGAGCTGTGCACATGCTGGGCAAGTCCTTGTCCATCATTCTACATTCCCAGGCACAATTTTTCTGAGATTCATTCATGTTGCATGGGCATCAGCATTTTTGCCCCTTGGACTGCTCAGTACGCACTGTATGCATATGCTATATACTTATCCATTTTGGCCTTGATGAACAGTGGTTCTACGGATATTCTGTACAAGTTCTTACGTGGATGTATATAATTCTATCTTTTGGGTATAGAAATAGGGATGGGATTTATTGGGTCACATGGTAACTCTGGTGAGTCCACACTATGACATTCACAGGATGGAACTGCCTAACCACATTTCTCTGAACATATTCCCCGCTCAGTGAGCTCATGACTACAGATTTACCTTTTGTCTAATAGCTTGGGAGGTGGAAAATGTCGAGTGATCCTGGTACTGTTTCTGTTCATTGCCCTATTTATTTTACATTCTGTCTATACTAACCATGAATAAATTATTTAAACAAACAACCAAAAATTCCTGGATCCTGGATATCCTTTATACTTAAAGTTTGGAGAATTAAAAAGTTTTAAGTATGTAGATTTTATGTACTGGTATCATTCACATCAGAAAGCAAAGCCAAAAGTTACTGGTATGTATTTATAATTTACTAAAAAATCTTACTTTTTTTTTAAGGTTTTTTGAAACAGGGTCTCGCTTTGTGGTTCGGGCTGGCCCTGAGCTCAGCCTCCAACTCACATCACAGCAATCCTCCTGCCTCTGCCTCCCGAGTGCTGGGATTACAAGCGTGAGCCACCACGCCCGGCACTGTGGTATGTGGTACTGGTTGCTGCTGGGCGGGAGTCTCCACGCCCAGTATTGTATGCGGTTGCCGGGAAATCGAACCCGGGTCCTTGCACTTGCAAGACAGGCGCCGGAACCATTGAGCTAACTCCCCAGCCCCCAAAAATCTTACTTTTGATATGACAAAACTAAGAGGCACAGTGGTGCAGTAGCATGAGAGGCCCTAGTTTGGATCCCCAGCACTGCAAATAAATAAAAATCACAGCATCCAAACATGGAAAAGTATTAAAGATCATCTAACTAACTTGTCAAAGGTGGAATCTTTTCTCTATGTAGTCAACTCCTATTTAAATTCCATCCCATGTTCTGTGCTAAGCACAGAAAATAATCCTCATTTTATTCATGTGACTGCAAAGAGTGAAATTTTTTGCACATGTCTAGTGCCTCTCATGGGACACACGCCACTGACTCTTCTAAGGCTGAGGTCATTCTTGAAAACTCACAGTGAAGTTCACATTCATCATAATTCCCTGGATCTTTTTCTTCTCAAGTTTTTCACGAGCCAGGTTTTTCAAATTTCTGCACTTTTATAGTTTATTACTTTAAATTAAAAATACACACAGCAGCAAAGGCAATGCAAAGCTGTCTCCCCATCTCTCATTTCCAGTTTTCTTTCCTAGAAGCAACTGTAACAGACATTTATTTGTTGGGTTATATGTATCTTCCCTTTATTCCTTTTCTACAATTGTCAGTGTGGTGTACATCTTCTGTCTTACTTTTCACATGACAAAAATGTAAGTAACTGTTTCCAATATCAATGACTAATTGAAATCTCAACCTTATAGTAGACACCAGATTATCACAGACACACTGACACATTATATAATTTTTTTTGGGGGGGGTTGGGGGGGACATGGTCTAGCTTTGTAGTGCAGACTGGTCCGGACCTCAGCCTTGAACTCCTGGCAATCCTCCTGCCTCTGCCTGCTGAGTGGTGGGATTACAGGCATAAGCCACCATTCCTGGCTACGTAATTTTTTATTTTTTAAAAAGAGACAGCATCTTGTTCTGTTGCACAGGCTGGTTCTGAATTTCTAGGCTCAAGAGATTCGCCTGCCTTGGCCTCTTGAGCAGCTGGGCCTATGCTTTGCACTACTGTGCCCAGCTAAGCAATCCTTCAAAGCCCCAGCTTCCTCTTTGGCAAAATAAAAAATAAAATCAAAGGTCATTACATTTCATATGGTCACTGTAATGGTTAACTGAACATAAAACGCTTAGTATACAGTGTCCAGAAACACACAGTAAAAGTTCAATAAAGGAGGGAGTGGTGCTACAGGCTCATAATTTCACCTATTATAGAGGCTGAGGCAGAAGGAACATAAGGCCCAGATAGCCTGGGAAACTTAATGAAACCTTGTTTTAAAATGAAAAACAAAGACAAAAAAAAAAAAAAAAAAAAAAAAAAAAAAAAAAGAAAGAAAAGAAAAAATAAACAAAAGAAATCAGAGAGATCCTGGTAATGCAGCTAGTGGTAGGACACTTGCCTAGCATCTGTGAGGCGGCCCTGAGTTCAACTCCAAGTACTGCAAAACAATGATCAACCAACCCAGAAAGTATTAGCCCATAATACTAATAACAACAGTATCGATAGTAACGTTATCTTGTTAATTTAATTCCTTCTTTCCAGGGTCTTGTGGTTATGGGTCTCTAGCCAGAGCCTGAGCTACCTGCCTGCAGTGTCAACAGCACAACACTTCTGACTTCCCACCATCCCTTTCTCTCTTCAGTTTACTACAGGATGGGCCACATCTCCCCTCACTACTCGGAACACGGTCTCCACAGGCTCTGGTCTTCCTTCCTCTGGTACCTTGAGCTACAGGACTAATTAAGTCTGTAGGTGCCTCAGGCCAGTTTAGCAACAGCTGAAAGGAGTTTGCCCAAAATCAAAGCCAATGCAGAGGAAAGAAGACTGCAAAGGTGAGAATGACAGAATCCCAACATTATTTCAGCCCTTGTTTGAACCTACTAAACTCTAATTCTGGGAACCTACAAATTCCTTGATGGCTTAAACTTGTCTGAGCCAGGTTTCTATCTCAGAGAAAAAGCAATCTTGTGGTAGGTACACTACTGCCATCCTGGCTGCCAAACATCTAGTGATCCATACTCTTTAAATATGGCTCTTCAGCCAGCTATAAAATCACCCAACTGTATCACCACCCAGTCTATATTTCACTGACCTGTCATCTTGAATATCATAAAGGGCTTTTTCAAATACCTTGACAAAATCAAAGCACTCTTATCTTCCCCAAATAACAACTCTATTGGGGGGACAAGGGCAGGAGGAGGTTTAGCATTCCTTGCTTTGTAACTAAATTTGACTCTTGATAAACATTCTTTTTGGATGCCCTTCTTTATTTAGCAATATTAAGTATCTGCTAAGGCTTTTTTCTACAGACAGTACATGATGAATATGGTAGGATCACTGTCTCTAGGTCAGGCATGGGGAACAAATATGAACAAGTCATAAAAGATACAAAAGATGGGGCTTGGGATTTAGCTCAGAGGCTCCCACATCTCCCTAGCAAGCACAAGGTCCCAAGTTTGATCCCTGGTACCACAGAGGACAATGCTGGGCGTGGTGGCGCAGGCCTGTAATCCTGGCACTCGGGAGGCAGAGGCAGAAGGATTGCTGAGAGCTCAAGGCTAGCCTGGGGTACATAGTGATTTCAGGGCCAGTCTACACTACAAAGGGAGACCCTGTCTCAAAACAAACAAACAAAAAAGATATATTATGTATAGGTACAAATTCTCAATTAGGAATGTGATCATAATATATTCCTAAAATGTACCAATAAACTCAACTTAGTAAAAAAAAAAAAAAGATGCAAAAAAGACACACACAAAGGCAGAAGCATTTGTGCAAACCCAGGAGACAGGGGTGTGATGTTTCAGCTACACCCTAAGGGATAAATCCATCAGAAATATAAGAAAATTAGGTTGTTTTAGACTGAGCAACACTACCTATGTATGTGGTGCCACACTACTTTGGCACAGAGGGTTACACAGAATGAGTGGCAAGACTATACATTTTAGGAAAGAAAGTCAGTATGAACTTATGAGTAGGAAAGTAACACGATCTCGCTATTTTTCAATGTCGACTTTGAAAGAGCCTTATCAGAAGGCAAGGACAGCAGCGGAAACTCAATGAACAGTCAGAGTGAAGTATGTAGGGACTGAGGGCGAGGAAGCAGCAGCTGAGGGAAGGAGGGGCAGAGGTTAGGGGTGGAATCAGTGAGACTCAGGACTGAGTATCCAGCAGGCTAGAAAAATGTGAGGTGACGTCAAGGTTTCTGGGGTCACTGTCTCAGACAGAAGATAAAACAGCAGTGGTGGCAACAGGAATTCGCTGGTGGGACAGAACCAGAGTATACATTTTAAGTGGATCTCTACTGGAACCTAGGAGCAAAGTCAAAGCAGAACACTGAAGCTAAGAGCTTCCTCAGGTGAGCCCAAGGAGAGTGGAGCGAGAGAAAACGAGCTGGGAGCTCCAAGGAAGACAGCTACAAAAGAGGCTGGAACCGACAGTCACCATGAGGATGAAAGGAAGCTCATTTATTGCTTATTGTGTGTAAGCCAAGCATTTCTTAGAGTATTTTGCACATTTCCTTTATTCCTTAAAGTGACTTTCTGGGATAATTACTGTTAGGGTCTGTTCTTACAGATGAATATATTAAGGGCAGGTGGGTAACTATCCAAGGCATGCTCTCCACCTGGGCCTTCTGGTGGCGGTGAGACTGAAAGGGGGGCCTGGGAGAGGTCCTCAGGTTGCCTGCAGCGTTCCTCAAGGAGCCTAACTGGGGACTCCAGTTTCTTCTGCTTCGCTCCCTTTGGCTTCCTCATCACTCTACCATGAGCTTCCCATCATAATATACTGTTTTGCCACAGGCCGAAAAGCAACAGTCACTTCCTGATGGACTGAAACTCCCAAAACCATGAACCAAAATAAATCTTTAAGCCAGAGGACTGCAAATTCAACCTTAGTTTTAATGAGACCCTGAATCAAAATCAGAAAGGGCTGGGGATGTAGCTCAGCGCCCTGGGTTCACTGCCCAGTACAAATTTTTTTCTTTATAATTTGATTATCTCAGACATTTGTTATAGCAACAAAAAACTGACTAATACAGTTAGTTTGTTAAGATTATACAGCCACTAAACAATGGAGCTGGGATTCATGCTTAGGCAATCTGGCCCTAGAATCCATTCAGTAAAATTAAAAACAATCTTTTTCTCTCTCTGTATGTGTGTGTGTGTCTCAATAGAACAACCGATGGATCCTGTTTCTGTCTCTTCCCCATACAGCAGCGAGAAGTTAGTTGGATTTAACCTTACAGGTAAATAAAAAGTCACTGAAGAGCTAAATCAAAGGGGTAATGTTATCAGATTTGCAAAATAAAATGAAGGCCAGGCACTATGCCACATGCCTGTAATTCCAGCACTTCAGAGGCAGGAGGATCACCAGGAGTTCTAGGCCAGCTGAGAGTATAAAGAGGAGTCCAAGACCATCTTGAACTAGATGGTGAAACCCTGTCTCAAAAAAAAAAGAGGCAAAATTAAGCAGGGAAAGTTTGGTACATATTTATAAATCCCAGCACTTTGGGAGGCTGAGGCAGAAGCATTCCAAAAATAAGCATAGTTTGTATAACTTAATCAATTTAGTCCGTGTCTTTAAAAAACACAACTTTAGGGCAGTAGCTCAGCACAAAGGTTCAAGTCCCCAAATTGAGAAACACACACACACAGATAGCAGACAGAGTATGCGACATAGACAGACTAGACTTAAAAGCAATTTGACTCTGTAGACATCAGATAAGCAGGCAATCAGTAAAGGAGTCAGATATGATTAGAATTTCTGGTTTAGATGGCTGGGAGATGACTCATGCCATAGCACTATTCTAGGTACTAAGCACACAGCTATGAACAAGATAGACCAAACATATGACCTCTGGACCTGAAATTTCAATGAATCGTATTTCTTTTCTTTCTTTCTTTTTTTTTTTTTGAGACAGGGTCTTGCTTTGTAGCTCAGGCTGGCCCTGAGCTCAGTCTCAAATTCACATCATAGCAATCCTCCTGCCTCTGCCTCCCAAGTGCTGGGGTTACAGGCGTGAGCCACCACACCCGGCACTGTGGTATGTGGTACTGATTGCTGCTGGGCGTGAGTCTCCACACTCAGTATTGTATGTGGTTCCTGGGGATCGAACCTGGGTCCTTGCACTTGCAAGGCAGGCACTGGAACCACTGGGCTAAATCCCTGGCCCAGAATGGTATTTCTTAATGAAAGAAAGAGGTTAAAAGAAAAAGAAAAAGAGAAAAGAAAATTCTGGCTCTCAAGGAGACTATAGAGAAAAATACATATGGCTTGGTACTTAAAAATTTTTTAAAAACTTTCTAGCACTGTAAGAAAAGACCAAAAGTACATAGGAAAAGAAGTACATAGTTTTTCAGTACATAATCTAAAGTGGTCATTTGAGAATTGTTAATGATATGAAAATATACAAATATAAATAAAAATGTAATTTCCAGCTACTTGGCGGCTGAAAGAACTGAACATCCTCCACTTGGCAAGAGAGTGTCAAACAACAACACAAAGCAAACACCCTGCTCCAGTTATTAGCTGGTACCTTTTTTAGCGGCTAGCTGGCAGGATGTATAGATATGGGAGTTTTAGTACTGAAGTGTGCCCTCCAGCATTAAAACTCCATTTCCAGAATTTGTTTCAAGAAGATAACAGGACAGGTGCACGAGGGTATATGCTGTACAGTTTGCTTCAATTAGAAAAAAAAATCAGGAATAATTTAAATGTCCATCATAGAATCATCTCTATCTAAGAGAGGTATCTACAATATATATTTTGGTAAAGGTTAAAAAAAAAAAGGGGCCAGGGATTTAGCTCAGTGGTGCCATGCCTGCTTCACAAGCACAAGGTCCTAAGTTCAATTCCCAGTGCTGGGGGGGGGGGGAGAAAAAAGAATAAGAAAAAATGTCACACTACAGTCTGCACTCTATTTGCTCATTTTGTTAAATTCATTTCTACGCGAGTATATATGATTCTTACACAACATGCACATCAGCAGGTACAACACAAACAGTGAGATTCTAGCAGTGTTCTCTGGGTAGTGAGACTGTACATGACATTCAGTTTATCATATTTTTCACCACATTAAGAATTTATTATTTTATTTTGAAGTAAAGAGGAAAAATATATATGTGATAGTTTAAGAAAAGGGATCCGAGTTAACAGGAGTGGGTAGGTGGTGGGAAGAGAGTAGGACAGCGCAGCACATTAAGAGGGCACAGGAGGATAGGACAGAAGTCGGAATATCCATGGCACCAGCCACTGGACATGTGGCTCAATACAGGTGAGTGTTCCTAAGAGCTGGGGACTGGGCAGCATCTCTGTGAGGCACATGTGTATAGTCGTATCTTAAGGACAGCCTATATTAATCAGATTCCAGCTGCCTAGAGCAAGTGGGCATATTCCACGCATATGCGAAATCTTTGTTGAGAAATAAACAGCAATACCAAATCTCTCTCTGTGGCAACCAGAACCCTGCCTGGAACAGAGCCAGAATAAACCATGTTTCCAGCACTTCTGAGGAGACTGTGGCTGCTGGTTATCAAATTAAAATGCAAAGCAGCTCACTCCAGTGTCACTGGGAACTGTCAGAAAGGGATTATGGTTCCCACCCCAAGGATGCAGGTCAGCTAAACAATACCCATCTTCCTGTGCTGAGAGGGGGAGGAGGAGGAGAAAGATTAGGCCTGTTTCCAAATAGCAGTCGCGCCTGCTTGTTACCGTGGTAACCTCTTTTCCCTGAGCTGCTCTCATTTGTCTCTCTCTGCCTGACCTTCATGTTGCGCTGACAGGAACTGAGAAGGGAAAGGTGCCCGCCTGCCAGCTAAGCACTCAAGCTGAGGGCACTGAGCAAGAAAAGGGGCACTCAAAGTCCTCTCATTCTAGACTCCAAACTGTGACCTCAGAGCGATTAGAGTGCGGAAAGAGATTTCTGGTGGCCCTTGTCATTCCATCCTTCCTCTCGCTCTCAGGGCCGCCTCACTTCTCTGATATATCCTTTTAGTGTGAGGAATCTGAGTCAGAGTCAAGTGGGTAGGTGAGAAGTCACCGAGAGGAGGAAAACACAGGCATGACAAGCCAAAGAACAGTGATAATAAAATATTAACTCCGAGCTGCCCAAGACAGCTCTGAGCAAAGCACTAAGCTCCAGTCTGAGCTTCCTTTCTCCAGACCCGTTGCCTGCACCGCCTCCCACCTCCGAGAGGTGAGAGGGCAATTAAGGTACTTGGGACAGCACTGGGGAAGGGCCCCAAACCTTAATGCTTCCTCTGGGTTTTCAAGTCCTAGGTACACAGAATTCAATCACCAAACAAATAATACGTATCCCCGATAGGAAGCTCTTGTACTATACAATGAATGTAGAGTTGTAGAGGAAAGAGATGGGTGAATACATAGAAATTAGAAACTGTTATTAAGGAAAAAACAGGGCATGTGAAGTCCAGCCCCACTTCCACCCACGCTGCATTCCTGGGTGGCTGTAGCACCCTGCAGTGGGTGCTACCTAGTATAGTCAGAAACAGTATCTCTGAAGAGGCTGGATTTAAACAGACCTGCAAGGTGAGGAGGAGCCTGCCACACAAAGAACTACAGCATAAGCACTACTGGCAGAAGGAACCGCATATGCCAACCTCGAAGGCAGAAAAGGGCTTGGCATATATTTTAAGTCCATATTTCTTATTACCAGGCATGCCCCTGGGGAAGTAAGTCTGAAGCTGAGGAGACTCAGGGAATGGGCAACACTAAAATTGCTAGGAAAATATTAGCCGCTGAGTTCAAATGACTGAGCTATTGACAAATCAATCATGAAAATGCTATGGCCTTTGGACAACTCATTTACCCATGGTTTTAGGAAAAGCAAAGTTACAATACCAAGGTCAGTTTTCTGCTGATGTTCCAAAACACACTTTGTAGACAGGTGTGGGGGATATGCCTATGTCCTAGCACTCAGGAGGCTGAGGCAGAGGATTACTGCATGTGTGAAGTCAGCCAAGCACACAGTGAATTCAAAGCCAGACTGGGCTACAAGATGAGACCTTGTTTTAAATACAAAACAAAACAACCCCTCCACGACACTATGTAAAAGAAGGACTAACTTCCATTAATTCATCCTAAATGGTATCCTCACACCCATCACAGACTTTAACCAGAAAGTACTTACACTGATTTACACTAAAGGAGGTAACTGGGTCCATTTTTTGTTTGTTTGTTTTGTTTTTAGACAAGGTCTTACTCTGTAGTTCAGGCTGGCCCTGAGCTCACTATGTAGTCCCTGCTAGTCTCGAAGTGTTACTGATCCTCCTGCCACAGCCTCCTGAGTGCTGGAATTGTATGTGCACCACATTTTAGTCTAAGGTTCTCACCATCAATGATACAACTGTAGGCAAATCACATTACTTCTTTGAACTGAAGTAGCTGGACCTTACACTCTCAAGGGGATTGCATGAGGGTTCTTCCAGTTTCAAGGGACAGAAAAGCACAGGCAAAGTGGTACAAGGGAGATCTTTGCAACACTCAAGAAAGTGAAGAAGTCCGACCAGACTTGCCCTGACATAGGAACTGTTCCTGTCCCTCTGTTCGTCGAGTGCCTTTCTCTGGTCCAGCCCCACTTCCAGCCATGCTGCATTCCTGGGTGGTTGCAGCAGTTCAAGCTGTTAACCCTAAACCTGTTAGGAAGAGACAGGTGCTTTTCTAACCGAAATCCTTCAGATTCATCCTAATTGGACCAGCTTCAGGAGCTTAAAAGCCAATCTTAAAAACTTTTTATTGTGTAAATACTCATATGCTTTCCAAGTCTTTGCCTTTTCAGGTTTGAATTTTATAAACCATAGTGCACATGGGGGTTTTTTCTGCCCAGCATCCTTCCTTCCCACGGAAACCCACCCCTCTCCCCAGCCATGTGTCTTCAGAAAGATGAGCCGTCAGAGTGTCCCTCTGGATGCATTCATCTGTTCCTCTGTTTCTTCTAAAATAAGTTGTTGGAGAAATTGTTCTTTAAGTTTTTAAAGAGAGCCATCTTTCACCCTTTATAGAAAAGTTACATGAAAAGTCTCCTCTTAAAAAAGTATTACACTTTTGTATTTTCCTGAAATATAATACTTGAATGATAGCTGATAAATTCCACCGCAAAAATGTCAATACCAGGTAGCAAATGCGAATCCTTCTTATCCACTCAGTTGTACTATAGCAATGAGTATGGCTGGATTCTCAAAACATTCTGAATTACTTTTGGTGATGAAGATTTTCGGAGATCCAATTATAATTTTCAATTATAAAAGGTCTGACTATCATAATCTCACTGTATTCCAAATGTGTGTCAATTAAAACATTTTTTAAAAGGTGCTATAATTTACTTTTTTAAAACGTTTTTTGAGAGAGGGACTCACTTTGTAGTTCAAGCTGGCCCTGAACTCACTATGTAGCCAGCCTAGCCATGAACTCACAGCAATCTTCTTACCTCTGCATCCTGAGTGCTGGGATTATAAGTGTGAGTCACCAGGCCCAGCATTGCTGTATATGGTACTGGGCATCGGACTGGTCCCTTGCGTTTGCCAGGCAGACAGTGGAACCACGGAGCTAAATCCCCAGCCCAATTTAAAACATGTTGAAAAAGCTTTTTTTTGGTAGCATTGACAACTGCATCTAGGACCTTGCACATGCCAGGCAAGTGCTCTTACAGTGGAGATACATTTCTAAAATATTCTGCTTTTGGGGCTGGGGATTTAGCTCAGTCGTTATGGCACCTGTCTTGCAAGTGCAAGGACCCGGGTTCAATCCCTGGAAACCACATACAGTACTGGATGTGGAGACTCACCCCAGCAGCAATCAGTACCACATACCACAGTCCGGGCGTGGTGGCTCATGCCTGTAATCCCACCACTCGGGAGGCAGAGGCAGGAGGATTGCTGTGATGTGAGTTTGAGGCTGAGCTCAGGGCCAGCCTGAACCACAAAGCGAGACCCTGTCTCAAAAAAATACATAAATAAATAAATAAATAAAAATCTGCTTTTGCACTTGTCTGTATCTCTTAAAGGCTGCTAACACCTTCTGCTTATTTTTAATGTGTTCCTAACTATACCCCCATAAACCGACACTCACAGTCACTTTTTGTTTTTAAGTTCTACTCTATTTTCTGGATTCTTCTCCTGAGCTGTAACAACCACAGAAAACATACATACACACACACATGCATGCATGCACACATGTATCATGTATCCCCACACATAGACACACACAGACACACACACACACACACATCTTGTACTTATCCACAGGTGACATGCAAACAGGGTCCCAAAAATGTGACTCCTGAGCAGTCTGAGGCCCTCTTCAGCCAGGACATACAAGGCTGGATTTCTTAGAGCACGAAAGAGTTAGGCGTTGAGATTTCCAGTGAGCAGGCAGTTAGCAGTCAGGTGAGATTTAAATGGAGACAACATGCAGTATGATTTTTCTTTCTTTCTCTAATTTATCCTGATGGAATACTCCAAATTATGATTACTAACTTTCTAATAAAGTGGAATAATGTTTAGTTTTTATCATAACCAATGCTGTATTTTACCAGTATTTATTAGTCTGTTTTCACCAGCACGTGCTGGTGAATACTATCAAGAGCTTTATTTATTTTATTTTATTTTTTAAAAATTTGCCTTTGGGGGCCGGGGAGTTAGCTCAGTGGTTCCAGCGCCTGTCGCGCAAGCGCAAGGACCCGGGTTCGATTCCCCGGTAACCACATAACAATACTGGGTGTGGAGACCCACACCCAGCAGCAACCAGTACCACATACCACAGTGCCGGGCGTGATGGCTCACGCCTCCCAGCACTCAGGAGGCAGAGGCAGGAGGATTGTGATGTGAGTTGGAGGCTGAGCTCAGGGCCAGCCTGAACCACAAAGCGAGACCCTGTCTCCAAACCCCCCCCCAAAAAAATAAATAAATAAAATAAAATTTGCCTTTGGGGCTGGGGATTTAGCTCAGTGGTTCCAGCGCCTGTCTTGCAAGCACAAGGGCCCGGGTTCGATCCCTGGTAACGACATACAATACTGGGCGTGGAGACTCATGCCCAGCAGCAACCACTACCACATTCCACAGTGCCGGGCGTGATGGCTCCCACCTGTAATCCCAGCACTCAGAGGGCAGAGGCAGGAGGATTGCTGTGATGGGAGTTTGAGGCTGAGCTCAGGGCCAGCCTGAACTACAAAGCGAGACCCTGTCTCAAAAAACCTAAAGAAAGAAAAAAAACCACAAAATTTGCCTTTGGGTTTTTTGTTTTTGTTTTTTCGGTATTGAGACTTGAACTCCAGACTTTGCACTGCACTTGCCAGGCAGGTGCCATGCTACTGAGGTCCAGCTCTGGCCCTCAAGAGCCTTCCAAAAGGGTAGTTTTCCCTGCTTAAATTCCCATAATACACAAATTTCTTAAGTGTTTAAATTTGTCTCTAGTATGCAAGAGAATTTAAACCATTTTATTTATAATTTAACCCTGTAGGAAGGATAATCTCACATAAAAGTATGTCCTTGAAGCACTCCTTGGTAGACTATTTTAGAAAAGTCTACAGGAAGGCTTTGGTATAAGAATGCATGAGATGGGGAACAAAGATTTATTCAAATAGAAATAGACAGTGAAGAAGGAGGAGACAATGATGTAGAGCAAGAAACTTAGCAGATAAGCTACCTCAGGTTCAGACAGATCCTTCACAATTAGCTGTGCGACTCTAGGCAAGTCGTTTAACTTCTTTAAGCCACAGTTTGCTCGTTAAAATGAAAATCATATACTAGTACAAAAGCAGTGAGCGCTGTTGCCTGGCACATTAGCTACATATCAGAGTACTTTTCAGGTTAAAAAACAAAAAAACACAACACAGGGGTTGGGAGTGAAGTCATTAATTTGAAAGAAAAAAGATTTTCCTCTCCCCTTTCCAGGCTGGAATACAAGCACACAGGGCAGAAGGACCTTCCCTAGGTCTTATACTACTCTACTATGGATTCTAGCCAAAGAACTGAAATAGAACTTGCTAGTGTTCGTCTGAGAAAACCAGGAACAATTCCAGGAGAGCAAGTCCCAAAATAACAATCTGCTGTATAAACCATTTCTTTCTATTGTGTAGCTAAAACATTGTCTTTGTTGCACTGTGGAGACTGGGAAAGATGTTGTCATAATCTCCAGGAGTCTCTACAACCTTCTCTTTCCCCTTTGTAGCAAATAATACATAATCCAAAAATATACGATCTCCCCAAGCAGAAGAAACTGAAACCAGTCAGCAGACAACAAATTGGTGTTATTCCCCTAATTCTCTAAGGAGTTGGAAAGAACTTAATCTTCACTAATGAGGCATTTGGCTAATCACTTGACCGTAAATATACTTTGTAGGTGTCTTTAAAAAGTTCCAAGAAAGTGAAACAAATAGGTCACAGATGTGTAAATAGCATATCTTTTCTCTGGTATGAGAAAATGAAGATGTAAATAAGTTCTAAAATGTATTTTATAAATTGTGAAATAGAAAATATTCAAAGCAAAATGGGGTGAAAGTAAATAACGAGGGGAAAAATAATGAGATTATAGTAACAAAGAAAGGAAACAAAGCTTAGGTATATATGAGGTGGGAGTGGTAGGATAGGTAGGGGTATGGGAAAAAATAAGGATTAAGTTGTGTCATATGCTGGTACAAATTCTCATAGTTGAGTACAATTATGATGTGTATGTAATGTACCAATAAAGATTCCAATTTAAAAAAAAAAGTCCCAAGAAGTCTTTCAATCTGCTTCTCCCTCTCCTTCTACAACAAGCAGACTTTAAATTTGCAAAGCAAAGTTTCCTGGCTTCTGTTATACATGTTTCTATCACTGTCAAGATCTCTAGACACTAGTCTTGGGATTTTTATGAGATCAAAAAGTGTTAAGATTAGAATTTAGGGGGGCCGGGGATTTATCTCAGTGGTTCTGGCGCCTGTCTTGCAAGCGCAAGGGCCCAGGATCAATCCCAGTAACCACATACAACAATATGGGATGTGGAGACTCACGCCCAGTGGCAATCAGTACCATATATCACAGTGCCGGGCGTGGTGGCTCACGCCTGTAATCCCAGCACTCGGGCGGCAGAGGCAGAAGGATTGCTGTGATGTGAGTTGGAGGCTGAGCTCAGGACCTGAACTACAAAGTGAGACCCTGTCTCAAAAAAAGATTAGAATTTAGAAGAGGTGAAACAATCTTATCTAAAACCAAACTGTTACGACTATAAGGGGTCATCTATCCTTAATAATACTATTAATATGGGCTCTGTTTCTCTTTAACAACCAATTCCTTTTTATTTTTTAATTTATTAAGTTTACTGGTATACTTTAGAGATATATAGCAATCACATTCATCATAGGGAATCTGTGCCTGTACATGATACATTTTGATTTTTTTAAAAATCCCATTTCCCCACCTGCCCCTTTCTGGGAAGTGAACTCAGGGCCTTTGCACTGGGCTACTCTGCATCTCTTTTTGAAATCAGAGTCTCACTATCTGGTCCAGGTTGGCCTTGAACTCATTATAGTTCTGGCCTCAAGCTCTTCCTCAACTGTGCATGTACCACCCTGCCTGGCTTCTAAGTCTCTTTTATATTTTTTAATTTGGGGATGGGATCTTGCTAGATCACTAAACTGTCCAGGCTGTGCTTGAACTTGTGATCCTTCTGCCCTCTGGGTGCTGGAATTACTGGCAGAACCTAACATACCCGGCTATTTCCATCAAAATGAACTGTCTACATTCAAACATACGTTTTAGTAAAAATAAGGCACTGAGAACCAAAAACCTCTTCAAAAAGATACGAATGAGATGAAGACAAGGGTTTGTAGATTGAGATCAGGTCTGGGATTGTAAGCGCAGCAGGTGTTGAAAGAATAGTCTTTTTGTACTCCAGAGGGACACGTATATTTCAAGTATTATAAACACTGTAATAGTTCAGATGCATTTCCCACAGAAGGCGAGACATCTTTCATCTGTAAAATACCAAAATGGCCTATTTTAGAATGATGTTCACATTTTCTGTATCCCAGAGTCTAGTCTAGTTTCAAAGATCTTTTTCTCTACCACTCTCCCAGGTTTTGTTCAGGTTGCTAGAGAGATTCTATAAATTTCTAGCTCCAAAACTGGACTGACCTGACTCAGTAAAGATTAGGATGAGGAAACAAGCACATGCACACAAGCAGCAGCAAGAAACTAAGTCAACCAAAACACAACTCAAGAAGGCAAAGAGACTAGCACCGAATAGGAACTTGTTTTCCATTTCTATTATAGGTAGGTCGCTGAAACGCATCTCTTTCCCCTCAAAGTGAAAATTCTGAATAAATCAAAGAATTTTTTCTCATCTTCCATAGAGAGAAAAAACAATGAAGTCACATGTCAAGAGTTTCTCATTTTATTACATATAGTCTTGCAAGCCAGGCAGCAAAGTGCCAAATTATTTCACCACCATCTTAGTATGTCTATATTTCCATTCCGAAGGAAAGTCTTTATTGTGTATATTCAGAAGACACAGTATCATGTCCTTGATTTATAGCATTCAGAAGAAGCTATACTTTGTACCTTATACACCATGGGGTTAACTCTGAGCATTTTTTATACTTCCATTATCTGTATTCCTTTTATTTTATTTTATTTTTTGGTTTGTTTTTCTTTTCTTTTTTTTTTTTTTTTAATCCAGGGTAGGCCCTGAATTCCACCTGCATCCCAGGCTGGCCTCAAAGGCATCACAGTACTGCTGCAGCCCCTGCAGTGCTGAGATTACAGGCACATACCACGAAATCCTGTGTCTGGTATTTCTTTTAAAAAATAAGGATGATGGGGGGCCGGGGAGTTAGCTCAGTGGTTCCAGCGCCTGTCTTGCAAGC
>PVIR01017041.1:0-35616 GCA_004026965.1 Petromus typicus
AAATGCAATATAATTTTTTTTATTTGGGTAGAAAAAAACATAGTCTTTCCATGGCCACAAAGGGATATGAACAAAAAGTAACAAAGGGCAAGTTTCAAATAAGTCATTTCCTTTTCTGGGCTTGGAGAGGAAGCAGATGCAAGAGAACTAAGTTGGCAGACACTGACCTGATTTTCTCTTCTTGCCAAAGAAAGAGGAGATGTGTAAGATAAATGAGAATCAACCTGAATGGGATGTCATATTTCCTCTTCTGCTCTGAGAGGAGTTCATTTTGTAGGTCACCCTAATGTCAGAAGAAGGGGATTATAATACATCAAAGTAGTCTGAAGATACGTACAGAGTGAGGTATTTTTAATTAAGTTTATTTTTTGCTTCAATCTAGTCATCAACACCCCAGAATCATTATCATAATATTTAAGGGCTTTTGCTTCAAATTAGTAAACAGAAAAATAAATTTAACTATATGCAAAAAAAAAAAAAAAGAAAGAAAGAAATTGTAGCCAGGTGTGGTGGCTCACGCCTGTAATCCCAATACTTGGGAGGCAGAGGCAGGAGGATTCCTGTGAGTTCCAGCCTGAGCTTGGGGCCAGCCTGAACTAAAAAGTGAGACCCTATCTCAAAAAACAACAACAAAAACAAAGAAAGAAAGGAAAGAAAGAAAGAAAGAAAGAAAGAAAGAAATTATAGTTCTTTTCAAAACTAAGTGCCTACATGATATGACTTTCTTTTTGAGAGGATCTCCCTTTTTCAAATTGGCCTTGAACTCATCCTTGAACTCACAGCAATCCTCCTGCCTCTGCCTCCCAAGTGTTGGGATTACAGGCATGAGCCGCCACACCTGGTACTGTGCTATGTGGTGCTGATTGCTGGTGGGTGTGAGTCTCCAGGCTCAGCATTGTTGTATGTGGTTACCGGGGATCAAACCCGGACTCTTGTGATTGCAAGACAGGCACTGGAACCACTGAGCTAAAATCCCTGGCCAGGATAATTTTTATAATCCTGTGCCAGTCCATCAAGAAACTGTAAGAAAAAATTAACAAGGGAAAAGTATTAGCAAAGAATAGAGTTAAGGCCAGTGGCCAAACTGAGGGCTATGTGTAGAAGTCAGAAATTTTACTATTAGAAATAACTGATGAGAAATGAAATTTTAGAAAAAGATCCCATTTATAATACATCAGAGTCTCCCCTTATGAGATATACTCAACAGGTTTAAAAATTACAAAATATTACTTTAGAATTTAAAAGAAAACCTAAATAAATGATGAGACATAAGATGATCTTGAGGATGAAGTTTCAATTTTTAATGTCAAACAAATTTCCAAAGAGCTTCACCTCGTGCTGGAGTGACGGTCCTGCGGAGCACGATGGGCAGGGAGGGGCAGATTCAGAGGCCCCTGACCCACTGCTGCCAGCGCTCAGAGCCCACTCACCCGGGGTGTGCCGCCTCGAAGACACCTTCCTTCCTTTCTCCACAAGGACTTTGTATGTCCTGCCCTGAATGCAGAGGGAGGAATCCCAGACACAGGGATGCCAGAAACATCTGGACAAATAAACCAGACTGAGTTCCCCACCCCCTTTTCCCCGTAGGACACTGTCCCCTTCCATCCAAGTTTGGTGAAACCTAAGCGTGAAACAGTTTGCCCATCGCTTTGGGTCTCCACTCTGGAAGGCACCCCAGTGTCACAGAAAACTTGTGTTCCGTATGCCTGTAACCTTTTCTTCCCATACTTATCTTAATTTTATTTCCAGGCTCAGCCGAGGACCCCGGAGATGGTGAAGGAAACTTCCCTCCAACACACTAGCAAGAAACTAATCGTTAAGGGTCATAGAGGTGATCACAGAGGCTGCTGTGGGGCATGAAACAGATGCCCAAGAAACATTTAAAATAAAATTTAAGGCGATGAATAAATAAGATACAGATGAGGAAGATTATTTCAGTCTTGCAGTTAAATAAGAGTAAGGTCTTGCACAAAAATTGTGTGGGAAATTCAGGGCTGTACAAATAAGCAGGTTTCTCTCTCTCTCTCTCTCTTTCTTCCATTCCTTATCTTTCCCTCTTTCTTCCTTTCTCTATTTCTCCTTTCTCCTCTTCTGTCTTCTTTTTCAATTTTTAATGTCAAACAAATTTCTAAAGAACTTCGCCTCACCTCTCTTTCATTTTGGATAATTCTGACTTTATGTTCTTACTCAGGAATTTTCAGTTTCTCATTCAACCACTTTTACTTATGTGGCTTTTGCTGCTCGTGGCCCACGAGTTTGTTTTTGGTGAGTTTACTTAGCACAGAAGGAACAACTACATGAAATAAAAAATATATCCTATTTCCTGGAAATCACGATTCTGATTTCCCAGTTTGTCCAACTCCCTTAGTGACCTTCCCTGGCTGTGAGCCTCTCCTAGGTTCCTCACCCACAGCACACTGAGGGGAATGCACAGGGAGAGGGAATGTGTGGTCATGCACATTCTTCCTCCACGGCCTCTGCTGACTGGAGACATGACTTGTTCGGAGAGGACTGGCAATCTCTGCCCCGCCCCATCAGGCCACTTCCGGTCTGCATGTCTCCCAGGGCGCCAAGCTTAGTATCTCTCCTTGTCTTGCCAAGGTCTGCTAAGTGAGGCTACAAAGTCAAAACATCGTGGTGAGCTTGGAGAAGACCACAGAAAATATTCCTGAGCCTCAGTCAGCCTCCTTATCGGATAGATAAGGTTGAACCTAGGTTGCTGAGCTAAGAAAAGAATTAGTATTTAATTAAAGTCCTTTAAGTTTAGTGTTTAGTGATATCTCTAGCAAATAACATGAACTAAATAAACAGATCTAATAGATATTACTATTATTGTTATTCTCATTATCACTACTATTATTTGGCCAATATTTTTTAGTCTCGCTGAGACCAAAATATAACCATCAAAAGGCAAATTTTGTATATTTAATTGCCAAATTTCAACATTCTAATACAGTAAAGAACACCATTATAAAGGTTAATAATTACATGGAGAGAAAAAACTGACACATATAAAACATAAAGATAATATACACTTTTAACATCTTAAAAATCAGTAAAAATGTAAATAGAAAAAAATCGACAAATTAAAAAAGGAAATAAAGCTTATGTATATAGGGAGCAGGGGATTGTACAGTGGGTAGGGGAATGGGGAAAAAATGAGAAGTCGTGTCATATACTGGTACAAATTCTTAATGTTTAATGCAATCATGATGTGCATATATAATGTACCAATAAAGATCTGAAAATTGACAAAGGATATAAACTAGTAAGTCACCATAAACTGATTTTTTAAAGCCTATGGCTCATAACTAATGAAAATAAAACTTACCCTCACTAGGATTCAAAATGCAATTGAAGATGATAAATCAGTTTCTGCATCAATTTCTAAACATTACAAGAACAAACTGAACTGAAAATGTATTCAATTTGTTTTTCATATTTTTATTTTAATGTAATACAAGTGGGTATTAATAAAGAAAATATTTTAAAAACACTTATTACCTCAAAATAGAGCAAAATTTCATAACAAATTAATTTTAAAATAACCATTAGTTAATACACTGTGTACCATAATCTTAAAAGAATGGCCAAAATGTTAGAGTATGAATCATAGACAAAAAAGGCCTTTACAAAAAAGAAACAAATAGAGAATAGCACAAAACTTTCTTTTCAGTGAATTCAAAGGGCCTGGCAATAAAAATGAAACAAATTAGCATATGTATTATAATATTTTTCAAACCATGTAATATATAATTGGGGAATTATGAGAATTTCTCATTACTTCCTATTTTTCTTAATCCTTTTTTTCATATTTTCTTTAACATTTAATAGAAACTATGCACAATAAATTTTTACTGTATTTTGCCTAAGATATGCACCACAGGAAGTTACACAGATTGGGAGAAGGAGAGATAAGTGGTTGGTTAAACACAGTTCAGTCTTGTGGGATATTTTCTCAGAGCAAGAAAGTCAGAGTTCAGATGGGGAAAAGGGTTCAGACTCCTAGATTAAGTAGATGTTTTTAAAATCTAAAAAAAAAAAAAAAAGGTAAAATAGAGTTAGCTTAAATGGCTGCTTTTGTGCACTTCTCAATCACTACAAGGGCCAGTTAAAAAAATTGCTACACTTCACTGGGTGTGGCTGGCCCCCAGCGATCCTGACAGTATTTGCAGTGGTGTGAATATTTCTACATTTGGTCACGAGTGTTGTCCAGTTCCACCAATCCAGAGCCCTTAAGAACAGGCATTAAACAAGAAAATTATGTTATATATTGTGAAGTAGAAAATACTCAAAGTGTAATAGGATGAAGGGAAAAAATAATGAGATTATAACAAAAAAGAAAGGAAACAAATTGCATGTATATAGGGGGTGGTAGGGTGGGTAGGGCTATGGAAAAAATGAGAATTAATTTGTGTCTTATACTGGTACAAATACCCATTGTGGAGTGCAATTATGATGTGTACATATAATGTACCAATAAAGATTTCAATTAAAAAAAATCTCTGAGGTCCGGGGATTTAGCTTAGTGGTTCCGGTTCCTGTCTTGCAAGCTCAAGGACCTGGGTTTGATCCCCAGTATCCACATACCATACTGGGCATGGAGACTCACCTCAACAGCAACCAGTACCACATATCACAGTGCCGGGCATGGTGGCTCACGCCTGTAATCCCAGCACTCGGGAGGCAGAGGCAGGAGGATTGCTGTGATGTGAGTTTGAGGCTGAGCTCAGGGCCAGCCTGAACCACAAAGCAAGATCCTGTCTCAAAATACCAAAAAAAAAAAAAAAAAAAAAATCTCTGAAATCCTGTTACTGATACATATGAAAGAAATTTTATAGAACTTTTTCCAAACTTCATAATAATTCTAAAAACTTCCCAAGATATTGCTAGTAATGAATGAGATATGAATTTGAAAGGTATTTTTCTAAACTTTTAATATTATTTTTAAATATTTATACTTGTTAGAGGAAGGATTAAACTATCTTTCTACTCTGTAGAAACTGTATAAGACTGCCCTAGAATGAGGTAATCTGAGAACATAGATAAAAATGTAAGAAAATGTGTCTGTTATCTATCTTATATGTAAGAAAATACATTTCTTCAGGATGTTTATTGGCTATTTGAATACTTGAGAACTAAGTTAAGAAATATATAGGACATAATGGTGTTACTTTAGGCCAAGACTTTCAGCCTTCTTATTTCATATTTGACCAATTTTTCCACCTATATTTGAGTGCTAAGATTTGGTGGAGGATGATAGTGACTGGTTCCAAAAAAAAAAGGAGATAAAGACTGAGAGTCCATTCAAAGCTCAGGAATGAAGGGAACTTTGCAGTGGCTCTGGTGCCTGTCTTAAAAGAGCAAGGGCCTGGGTTCAATGCTCGGTAAAGACATTCAACAATACTGGGCATGGAGACTCACACCCACCAGCAATCATTACCACAGACCACAGTGCCAGGCGTGGTGGCTCACACCTGTAATCCCAGCACTCAGGAGGCAGAGACAGGAGGATTGCTGAGTTCAAGACTAGCCTGGGCTACACAGTGAGTTCAGGACCAGCCTGAACTACAAAGTGAGACCCTGTCTCAAAAAAAGGGGGCGCTTTAGACCTTATCAGCCTAGGAGACCAACACCTAAGCACTGGAACATGTGTGTCATTTTGGTGGGGACCTTAGAATTCAGAAAGTAAAGAAAATTGATTATTGGAACATCCTAAAGTATTCAGTAGTACTAGGGGCAAAAAATCAGCTCCTGTTTTCCATGTAACCTAATCCTTCGCCATAAACTTCGTACAAATTGCCTTGGAAGTCGTGACAGTTCATCAGTGTGGATGCAGAGTATCAAAGTGGGCTCAAGTCCAAACACATTAGAGTTAAAATGTTATTTGCTGCCCAACTGCCAGCCAGCTGCATTCGAGACTTTAACAGAATCAGAAGAAAAGCTTGCCACACACAATTTGTCTTTGCCAATTGTCTTCACTGATTTTTCCATAGTTGAGAGAAAAGAACCAAATCTCTTCCAACCTACTGTGGCCAAGCAAATCACATAAACCAGCCAGGCCGAAACTCCATTTTATTTCTGGGTTATTTGAAGATGCTTAGCTTCTCATATGTGTCATGAATAGATGATTTTTAAACTTTTATTATAAAATCAATAGACACTTAATGATACATAGATACCCATGTTGTCTTCCCCTAATTGTGCCATGGTCAATAACTGTAGTCTAGGATCACCACAGATAGTTAAATTTGAACTTCAGACAACAAAGTTTTATTTTTAGTATAAATACATCCTGAGGTCCATCTGAGGTGTAAATTCAACTGCATGCCTTGTATTTTTATTTACTAAATCTGGCAGTCCTAACTAAAGGATCAAAATCAGAAAGTTTTGGCATCCACAGAATATAGACAAGACAGCAGACTTTATTTGCTTTTACTATTTTTACATGAATCCATTTATAAATGTGCATAGTTTATCATTTTTAATTTCAAAAGCAAGAACCAAAAGTATTTGAGAATATGATGCAGAGTCCACATAGCTGCCCATAAAAGCAGCTTGACTTGCCCTGCACTGGTGGCTTCCTGCCTTAGGACCTGGCTGAGCATACGGAGTGTGCAAAATGCGTGGAAACCAATAAATTTGAGGTTCATCCTCTTCTGGAGAATTTGATTAGCTTCCCACCTCCCTGGGGGAAGTCTTCCCCTGAATTTCCTTTGTTTTGCTTCCCAAGCCCATGATTTCCCACGTGAATAGCCACTTTCATGCTTCATAACAAGGGGAGTCAAATGCTTTCCCTTGGGCTATAATTTATATTTTGCAACCCACAATTCAATATTCAATCTCTTGGATGATTATCTTTATTTTCTTTGTGAACAGTGTTGCTAAAAATAGGAAAAAGGCAGTGCAAGGAAAACAAATCAAACTTCACACAGCCTGAGCGATGCCAATCGGCAGCTTCCTGGAAGGACTGCTGGGCAGAGACAACGGGGTGCTGAAGCCAGCAATGCACGGAGGGAGCCTGCGCCTCTGCTTCGGGACGAGCCCACCTCCAGCAGGCCACTTAACACAGTACTCCTTTGCATCTCCGAGGCAGCGTAGTCTAAGTGCCACGGCTATTGTGCGCCTGAGGAAGTTAACGGAAGAGGGGTCCATGAAAGACACGAGCCCTAAGATGTATGATAGATTTTATGAAATAGAAAATATTCATAGGAAAAAAGGGGGTAGAGGTAATAAAGAAGGGAAAAAATATGATGGTAAAAAAGGAAGCAAAATTTATGTATAAAGCTGATGGAGGCTTGTGGAGGGGCAGGGAAATGGGAAAAAATTAGATATAAGTTGGTCTCAATGCCAAGTGTGATCATGATGTGTATATAGAATGTGTCAATAAAATTTCTAAAAAGACACGATGCCAAAATGTTACCCTGATCCACAAATAATACAATCTGCAAGAATTTGGATTCTTGCGTGGCTGGAGAGACTGAGCAAATCTAAGCCAAAGCACTTTCCCCTGCTCCTATGCAGACAAGTCTCCCAGCAATTAGACTGCAGCCAGCCTTCGATGAGCTTACCACAGCATCCCACAGAAAGACCAAGACGATAATTCTATTTTTCAGTGATAAATACTTCAATACGTTGTGGTTGTTTCCAGGGGTTGCCCTTCATACTATGAAATGATGATAGTCACGACCAGAGGTCTGTTCTTTGCTGTTCTTCTTTGGCGAGTCAAAAAAAATCTGAAGTTACTGCATTACATGATAACCACGCTTTCTAACACAATAGTGCACAGTGTAAGAATAAACATATATTCCTTGGTCTTAGGGATTGTCTGGGGCAGCTGTGCCCCACCTGCTGAGTCACCTGTGCTGTCTAGGGTGCGTTCTCCTCACCAGGATGGCAAAGAAGCAAGAGCGCAGCCTGAGTCTCCTTGTAGCCAGAGCAAATCACGTACAAGAATGGAGAAGAGCACACTGCCCTAGAGACAGGCTGAGAAAGTACAACAGCACCCCAGCAGAGGGAAGAACTGGGGCTCAGTGCAGTTTCCCATCAACGTTCTAAGAGAAAACCCAGTGTTTTCTCCAAGTGTTTGTTGATCTGAAAACACAATTTGAGAATCACAGCCTCAAAGAACATCTCTGATCAGGAAAGAAACCATGATAAATAGTAGTTGAGAATGTGTAGAGTTAAGGAGCATGTGATGGGCCATTTACAATGATGGGACCTCTCCCATGTTTAAGGCATCTCTGATGTAGCAGCAGTGACTTTGCTTTCTTATGCCCACCAGAAAGAAATTTACTGTGCGGAGTTTGGAGTGAAATCATAGATAACAGATGAAGTCAAGGGCAGTGGATCCAGCTTCCATCCAAGAACCTAAAATCCTTAATTCATTATAAATTCATCATCTAAGTGCCCCTCTGTAACAGATTATATTCTTTCAAGCTCAGGGAAGTCTGGTTTTGTCAATAATACCCTTTTGTCATTAATACCCTTTAAGCTTTAAAAATATTTTTAACAATGACAAGAATATAGAGGGGAAATCTATCATCCTGGCCTCAAGTTAGATACTTTAAAATTCATACATTGAAAATTCTATACAATCAAGCAATAATTTTGAAAGTTATCTGTTCACTATAACTACGGTTTCTGGATGACTTGATGAGGACAAGTAGCCTGAGCTTTGTTCTGGGATTCATTTCTCACTTAGGAGGTTCTTTAATTTCTGTCTTCTTGCTTAATTCCACTCTTTCTCCCCCTCCCCTTACAAAGAAGTGGAAATGGGATTTAACTTGGTGTCTGTGTGTGTTCTGAAGCACTTTTGAACAAAAACAACGCAAACCTGGAAATCACCTGCCAGGGCTGGGAAGAATATTGTTCAGTCCTTAGCACAAAGTCAGGGGAGAGCAGCTGGCTCTTAGCAGAGGCCAAAGCCCTGCTTCTCTTGGTCAATAGAAAGTGCCGCACGTACCTCTACCTGTACTGCAGCCAAGATGCTGGGTGCAGTCACAGGGGAGGCAGCAAAGCCTTTTGTTTCCTAGCCAGCTGCAGTTCCCTGCAGACCTGACATCGTGCATCCTCCACAGTGTGCCGCTGCACAGCTGGGCTTCCTGGCATGTCTGCTGAGGAAAAGGTCATGTGGACATCATTACACACCCTTTTCACCAAAGACCTGCCCACAAAGGAGTTGGCTTATTTGCGCTACTGAGGGACAGGAAAGGAGATTGAGATGAAGAAGCAGCTAAAGAGGTGAGGCCTCCTCACCTGGTAAATCTTTGAGTGCTCTCTTCTGTTTATTTTTTTTTTCATAAACAAATAAACTGACTTCCTCTCATCCATGACAGTGATGTGTCCCAGAAATCCCAAGTGACTCGGCTGTTTGACTAAAGCCCCGTGATGCCCCAGCCTGGAAGCCTGGTCTCTGAGAAAACAGAAAGGGCATTTAACTGCAAGAAGAACTGACAGCAGGCTGCGTATGTTCTCTGGCTCCACGACAAGAAATAGGAAGAAAGAGGAAGCAGACGCACAGCTCATGGGAGTAGAGAAGCTGAATCGCAGCCGGCAGAGAAGAAACCAAAGAGCCACAGGCTCTGTGTCATGGGCTCCGCAGATCTCAGCCATCGGCAGCTCTGATCGTGTCTCGGTGGAGGCTGAAACAAACAGCCCAAACAAAAGTGTCTCCACAAAACTACACACAGGCAGCCCTCATATTGAGTTAGCAGAATGACTGTCAACAAACGAGTCCAGAGAAGAAAGTGGACGGTTGCTCTTTTGAAGAGTATCTTGCACTGACATAGTAGAGATTGTGATGTACCAATGAAAATAGGTGGCTTATGAAGCTGTTCTTCATGTCTGGAAAATGTTCCTCAGTGCTTATCCTTACCCCTAGCTTTTCCTCAAGCTTTTCTGAAATCAAATACCTGCATTGGTATCATCCAGGCAAGATGTCAGAAGAATCCTGGGGCAGGAGAGTGGAGCTGCTGACTAAGTGAAGAGACTTGAAGAGTTTGAGACAAGCCTGGACCACATCAGTAGACCTTGTCTCCCTGGACAGCCTGCAAACTTGTTTCTTTCTTCTCTTCTACTGCCTTCCAATATCCCTTTCCCAGCTTCCTTTCTCACTGTCTTTTACCTACACCTAACCAAACTAAGCCAATCACAATGGTGATTATCACCCAGCCCTAGTCATTCCTTGCCAACAATAACAGATTCTATTTCTGCTTCCTTGTCCAGCAACAGGAGTTGGGCATTAAATCTTTGCTTCTTTCTCCTTCAACGTCCTTGAAGGCAGGGTCACTACTCTGTGTTCTGATGTTACAATGTTCTATTTCCGGTCTGCCATCACCAACATAAACCCACTGCCCATTGTGGCAGGATTAAAGTCTAACACCTAAAGGACTACAGGGGACACAACCAATAGTTCCATTTTATTTTACTTTTAAGAGCCTACATGACACAGGTGGGTTTAATATTCCACTTAGAAAAATTTTTAAAGAACAAAAGGCCAGATTCCATTTACTCTGTACTCTTTCTCTTCCTCAAAGAAAAAGAAAAATCTCACATCAGATGAGAAAAATGTAAATTACATGAAGTTCACAAAATTAATTGCTTGGTGAGTGAATCGTTTTATTATTCAAAATGCTGAGAACAACATTTTATTTTTATGTAAGCTTGGATTTGAAATGGGGGATGAAATTGTTTCAACCTACTTCACTAAAAGGAGATAGACCTAAAAGAACACTTGCATATTAACAAAAAACATTTCTTGGAAGCTCTGCCTGCACTATGATGTAGGGAAATGTCTGCAATTTTTATTACTAATAAAGCCCATAAAATGTGAGGTTTGTGGCCATTTCCACTATACTGTGAACCTTACCTCTAATCATGGGAGCTATCGTTAAGATGTTTATCAACTCTCCCCTCCAAAAATTAGAACCTTCCAAGAAGCTCCTACTGATTAGAAAGAGATGAGAGAGACCAAAAAGCTAAAGAAAAAAAAATCAATTAATTTCATTACATGCTTTGGTCAAGAATTAAAGTTCTGTATTTCTATAATTCGTGAGCTTTTAACAAAGATAAACAAGTAAGAACAGTTTTCGATTTTTAATTATCTTGCTCAGTCCCTATTTCCTGACCTAAATCTGAGTCTCCCCTCTTCCTCCCCCTGAGTCTTTATGATGCAGTTTTCATCAAGGTCAAATTCCAAAGGCAAAGTGTCTGCCTCAGCCTTTGCCTCATAACATTTTCAATAAATGTTGCACCCTTAGGGTCCTAAAGGCAATGCAAGATATATTTGTTTAAGTTTACTTATAGAAAAATAGCTGGGTTTTCATGTATCACTGGTTTCAGGTGTATTAAAAATGTGATGGAAGAGAAGCTTAGAATAACTGAGTCTTCAGCAGGAAAAGATTTTAGGTCTTTGAAGTTAACCCCCTCTTTTAAAACACAGAGTGAAATGGCTGCCTAGTGTCAAACGGCAAGTTCATGACAGCAGTAGAATTGGAAGTGAGATCCTGGCTTGGAGCCCTGGCTTTCCCTGTCATCTTTTGGAGTCATTATCTGCACAACTTACCTGTCTACCTTACCCAGCATCAGATTCAAACCTTTCCGTGGAGCTGTTTCCCGGCCTCCCATCCCAGTTGCTGGAATCATTTCCTCTCTGCCTCCTGCCTGGACTCTGCAGGTCCTGCTCAGCTGTCCTACCGCCGACCGTCCCCTCGAGCCAGGGGAGAGTCCTTGGTGAGGCCACAGGGTCGCGCGCCTAATGTAACTGTTGGAGTCACCTCGTCCCCAGCTTGCAAATCTGTGGGCTCCCTCCCACTTGCAGGCTCCAGGAATTCCACTTCAGTCCAGGGAATATTTCGTGTTATTTGCCTCTGCTCACAATACTTTTTTTATATTCATCATCTAACTGGTAATAAATCCCACTTATTTGACTGAATGGAAAGCCCCTGGTCACCCTTTCTCTCTGTTTATATAACACTGGGAAAATGTCAAGCCCACTTTCCGTGAGGATTTGCCAGCCATGCACAACGTCCCCGCCACTGTCTCGGCTGAGCTCTGAGGCTCCTCACAACCTCTGGTGGTTTCCATGTGCCTCGTCTGCTTTTGCCCCACTCTGAGATTCAGGTCTTTGGCGTCTTATTCTCTAACATCGCATCTCCACAGACTCCTGAGTACTGTTACAACCTCTTTTTTTCCACCCATGAGCGTGATCTTTTGTACCCAAAGTGACCTCCGACGCTAGAATTCTCCCTTAAAGACTACACACAGCTTGCCCACCCTCTCGGCCAGGTAAACAGATCAATGAGAAGTAGAGTTTGGAGCTTCTCACAGAATGGATGCAGCCATGATATAAGACGTTTCTATGGTTTTTTTTTTTTTTTTTTGCTCTTATTTTAATTTTCTTTGTTTTAGCTCCTATAATGCTAAGGATCAAGCCTAGATCTCCTGCTACTGGATATGTGCTGCACTGTGCAGTGAGATTGTTAGCTTAATTACCTCTTTAGCCTGAGACTCAAGGTCAACAACTCTGTCATCTTCACTCTCAAACAACAGTGCTTAGTCCAGGGCCTGATATTTAGTTGATATTCACCATACACATATTAAAATGATGAGATTAGAGCCCAAAGAAGTGAACCAAAAGTTAGTAGGGGAGTCAGTGTAATCAGACATCCCTCTCTGGTTGTATCAGAAATTAGACACAGATACTGTTATTTTATTATAGCAGAACACAGTTTTTACAAGAATAAAACTGAGTTTTTTATTCTATCAGTCATGGTCTACTAGGTTGTGGTGTGGTAACAAACAACCCCAGGTCTCAGTGGCTTAGAGCAGCAAAGATTTTCCACCCATTCTGCATAACCAGTATGGACAGATAAGGGGGCTTAGAGTATAGGAGTTGGCCTGACAGAGCTTTTCTCCCACTGTTTGCATGGGGGTTAGAGAGTCTTTGACCAATGATTAGAAATTATCTTTTCTACCCAAACTCACTTCTAGAACTAATCACAGAACTATATCTAATTTCAAAGAGAGATAGAAGGACGAGTCTAAGCTGTACCTGGAAGAAAAGGAAAACTGGACATTAGTAGAAATGTTGACATCTTCAACAATTCACCCCCAGTCACCACAGATGGAGTTCCTCTTTCTCCCTTATTCAAAACACACTTACCTCCTCATTTTCCAATCCCAACACTATAAGCTGGGGACCGGTGCACGGTAGGAATATGTTTCTAATTCAAGAGGAATTACATCTCAACTTATATAAAACCAATGTGTATTGCCTATCTATGCGGGATTCTCAACAAAGTGCTACAACAGAGTGCCTCAATATGCTTGATATCTTATACAGAAGGAGCCCACATGCCTAATAGCAAAGATCGTCAGGGCTGGGATCCCTCTGAAACCCACAGGAGAGGATTTTTCTTTGTGTCTTCCTAACTTCTGATGGTTCACCAGGAATTTTGAGTGTTTTCTGGCTTGTGGCTGTGGCCACAGTCTCTGCTTTTGTTGTTCCTTGTACATGTGTTTTTTGGTTTTGTTTTGTTTTTACCATGTCTGTCTCTTCCCTTTTCTTTTTCTTTTTTTTTTTTTGAGACAGGGTCTCACTTTGTAGTTCAGGCTGGCCCTGAGCTCAGCCTCCAACTCACATCACAGCAATCCTCCTGCCTCTGCCTCCCGAGTGCTGGGATGACAGGCGTGAGCCACCATGCCCGGCACTGTGGTATGTGGTACTGGTTGCTGCTGGGTGTGAGTCTCCACACCCAGTATGGTATGTGGTTGTCGGGGAATCTATTCCAGGCCCCTTGAGCTTGCAAGACAGGCGCCAGAACCACTGAGCTAAATCCCCGGCCTCTCTTTTCTTTTCTTATGAGAACATGGATCATATTGGTTCAGGGTTCCCTGATTCAGAGTAACCTCAGCTTAACCTGATTACACCTGCAAAAATTTTTTTTCCAAATAAGATCACACCCACTGCTGTTAGAGATCAAAATTTCAACATATGATTTTGCTGGAAACAGTTCAACAGATAATGACTTCCACTGAGTAAACCCCTTCCTAAATAGGCCCGTGTGTGCATGACCTAGTGATCATGAACTCAAGGCTCCAGATGGTAACTGGATAGGACTTTGGTATTGGCTCCTTTTAAAGAGGGTGTTTATGTATTCTGCATGAGTGAGAAGTGAACCAGATATTTGGTTTCTAGAATAGGGGGTTGTGGTAGATGTTAGAGCCCTTGGTAAATGCTCCCTATTGTCTTCCATCCAGGCCAGCAATAGGGCTGTACCTCTCTGCTCCCATAAAACTGTGGCCACATAACTTCATTTAAACCTGGGCACGGAAATGATGTATAACTTCCTGAGGCTTGAATTTAAGAAGCAAACAAAATCTTTCTACCTGTCTTTCTGGCTGTGGGCTGATAGTATTCACAGTAATATGGTCCTTAATCTCTATAGATATACTTTTGGGTACCTTTCTCCAATCTGTATCTCTCCGAAATAACAATGAAAGCAAATTTGAGGCAAATTATATAAAAAACATTATAAAAGGGTCTTATAGGAATTCATTGACAGCAGTTCATCCTAGAGAGGTTAACTCAGAATTATAGAAATGATATTTCTCCTAAAATGAATGATAATTTTATTGTACAAATAATGATTCACATGCAACTCTCTGTATATGTCTACTAAACAGAACAGACCTTTCACTTGTAAAGATTTTTGTTGCTTTTCCTTTGTGGGGTTACAGAGAAAAAGTAATCATAAAAAAACATAGTGACTTCTTTGGAAGAAAATTTTCCCATGCTAGTGAAACCGCTACTCTATACCATTTTCTATTTTCCCCCTTTATATGTTTGTTTTTTTTACCATATTAGTGGTATTCCTAAAAGAAATATATTTCCATAAATACTTTTCTTAATAAAATTTCAAAAAAATCTTACCATCTTCCAAAATAATGCCCTTAGAACTTTTATTCTCATATCTTCCTTGCTGAATTTTGAACATCATATCCTCACTTGTTCTTTGTAAATATTTGGTTGACTCCATTTTAAAATCCTATATATTACACAGAGAATGCAAGTTTAGATTTACATGGACAAGATCGTCTACCTGTATTATTCTAAGGAATTTCCCTGGTCACCCCAACATCCAGCAACCATCACAGTGGCCAGTAAGTGGCCATCCAGATTGAGATGGTTTCAAGGTCTCCTACTGGTAAAAAGATTATGCATGACTTGCCAAAGTCTCAAGTGGTCATTATCAATTTTTTGGACTCAATAACTTTTTAACTAAGGTATTCACATTTTCAGACACAGTGCTGTTGAATACTTAATTGACTACAGAAAACTGTGGATTATTTTTAGGGTGTGCTGGGCATCGAATTCGAGACCTTGTGCTTGCCAAGCACCTACATCACCAGTGACCTGCATCCCTGGCCTGTAGCATAGATTTTTGTAAGCATTCACAAGCTAAACATTTTGTGTTAATGATTTTATCATATTTCTTTTATATCTATGATTTGAAACACAACCCACCAAATGTCTGAAGTAAGCTTGTAATTATCTGCTATTCTATAGTTGTTAGTTCTAATATCATATGACTTTGGAATTTAAATTTTCATAATCTGTTCCCTGTTTCCTTGTGTGTTTGTTGATGAACACTTGTGAGCTAGTACTTGGTTTTTCTTGGTCTGTGGGACTCTTGGAAGTCTCTTCTCCAAAAGGAATTGTGTTCTCTTCTCTCCACACTCCAGATTAGCCTTAGTGGTCTCTGATCATCTCAGCTCCATCCTGGGGCTCCAAGATTGGTGGGGAAATCTCTGGCTTCACTTTTGAATTTACCACTGGCCCAAAGATTCGTCTTTTAGTCAGAGGCTGATGTCAAAAATTTACCTCCAATAATACATGAATTGCCCCACTTTGTGGCTCCCACTTGTAATTTCAGGACCTTGGAAGGCTCAGGAAGGAACATCCTGAGTTCAAGTCCAGCCTGGCAATTCAGAGGTTTAGAAAGACTGAAGACTTTAAAATTTTAAAAAAATTAAAAGGGGCTGGAGCAAAGACTCTGGGTTCAATTCCTAGTACTCCCCTTCCCCCACCAGAAATCACCATTTGTGTTTGTTTACAGTTCAGCTCTTCTTCAGGTTAACTCACTTTTTGCTAAAGGAAGTAGGTAACTTTATGAGTTTTTTTTTAAGACTTCTTTTTACATGCAGCAACACCTTAAAATTATGGTGTTTTGTTGTAGTTTTTCTCCTTTTCTAGCCCAACAGTTCTCCACAATATAGTTTATTGCCTTCACTACTCTGTAATTTTGTTCAGGTGGACTTACATTTCACCTCCAGAAAATAAAGGGCTAGGCTAATTTATTTTGCTTCATTTGAAATTATATGAAGAATTCATGAATTTCTTGCATTTAATATCCAGTGGGCTTAGATAAACATGAATTTTTCAGGGGTAATTTAAGACTTGCCCTCTGACCTGTAGGATAATTTGTATGCTACACATTTCATTAAGGGAACAGGATTAGTAGTGACCCAAGGCCTGCTAATGTTGGAGAAACACAACATAATAAAATAATTTAAAATGGGTATTTTAAAATTATGGTTACCTAATTTCCTGCCACAACCCAAAGAGTTAGAACCCAAGCAATAAAATGTAGGAGACTCCTTTTTTTTTTTTCTCTCCCTGCTGTAATTTTTTCTTATAAACATCCCTGGTAAATCAATTGTAACCAGATAGCAAAATCTTAGCATTCAAACACTCCATTCAGTTTGAGACTCAAGAGATCTTTATGAAAGGACAAATAAATAAATAAATTTCTCTGATGAACTTTGTGCTTTACTCTGCTTATTTAAGACTTGCTATAAACCCCCAAGGCCTTCTCCACTCTCCTCAATGGCTTCACAAACCAACTTCAAGAAACATAAGGACTGAGTCAGCTCTTCCCCTGAAGGAGGGATGAGAGGATGTTTGGAAATGCTTTGTTTCTCCCAAATGTACTTCAATCTTCACTGTATATTTTCAGAACTTGCCCTGCCTCACTTTCCAAGATTTGAATCTTTCTTGCTTTCACATCTGCTTAGAATTCCCACCACTATGTGGTGGACTTTGGTGCTGCTACCATGGAAAGCAGAAGATTTTAGGAATTCAGTGTATATGGAGCTAGACTATTTTTGGAGTAGTTCAGTTGTATTTTAGACACTTCCTTCCCGAGTATTTCTTTTTCTTTTCTCCCCACCCCATACCTCCAACAGTGTAGGAATTAGAGCTTATCAAAGAACTTGAGTCCTAAGGGCCAGCTAGGCTCTGTCTCCAAACAAACAAAAAACATTAAAAGGCTGTAGCTATAGCTCAGTGTGAAGCCCATGAGTTCAATCCTCAGTACCAGATAAAATAAAATAGAGCTAGATACCTCTGGTTACATCTTAGCTCACTCCCTGGATTTAGCACAGGCTTTAATGAGTGTCTGTCAGGTGCCAAAGAGTGCTAGTCACCAAGAATATCATGGTGAAAAACACGCTCTTTGCCCTCAAGACTAAAAGAAAATACTCAGTTCTCTAATTCTGGAATGATAAATATAAATACCAACTCAAGGTGACATCAATAAAGTCTGGAGGCTGAAGGATGCTAGAAAGGAAATAATTTTGCATATAGTATACATACTGAAAAGGTTTTGTAATTAATCACAATAACAGATTAAGAGGAAAATGAATGATATAGCCAACTGAGAATCACACCATGTATATGTGCTCAATATAGGTACATATATGTATACATATATTTTGTGTCTACATATTTTCGACTTCTGGTACTGACTTCTGTTGTTAGCTTCTGGTATTTCTTTTTTTATTCATATTTGCCTTCCAGTCAAAAAAATCATGCTCAGTTACAACAAGGGGATGTCATTTATTACTCATCCTGATAAATGGGTTCTATACTAGAATGTGTTATCAGTGTTTTAACATCCCTAGGTTTTTTTTATTGAAATCTTTATTGGTACGTTACATATATGCAACATGCTTGCACTCCATAATGGGGATTTGTACCGGTATAAGACAAAATTTAATTCTCATTTTTTCCCATAGCCCTACCAACCCTGCCACATATACATAAAATTTGTTTCCTTTCTTTTTTGTTATAATCTCATTATTTTTCCCCCTACATCCCTAGTTTTTAAAAGAAAGCTAGATACTTGTATTTTATAAGAAGTGTCCCAATTTTAAAATTATAGCAAACCATTCGAGGTTTATTTTTGAAAATACTGTGCAAACCAACAAAGTGTGTCTTAAGAACAGCTAGAGACACCAGGCTACTTCCTTGCTTCCTCGCCTGTACTTGAATCTGCAGCCTTTCACTGAAGAACTTGATCCATGTTCCTGAGTCCAAATTTGGGGATCTCTCCAACTAGGTTGGAAGAGATTCCCAGGACTCAGGGCCACTGGTCTGAGCTTCTTGAGATGGCAAGTTAGAGCTACTGGCTCTTCTTCATGTGAAGGTCCCACGTATGCTCACATACAGTCCTTCACTCTGTGACAAAGTCCTGCAAAATCCAGACACCAGTGAGGTGACTTTTGATACTTTCTCTGTCCATACTTTGCCCTGTAGCCAAAGAAGTCATGCTCATTCTCAGTGCAGAGGCTTTGAATACAATAATCTCCTCCTGCACTATTTCCTCTCTCCTGGAGTTGGCTAATTCCTCCCACCACTCAGATCCCAGTCCCTTTCTTCCTTGTTTTGTTCTGTTTTTAAGACAGAGACTTGCTATGTAATTCAGGTTGGCCTTGAACTCATTAGGTAGCCCAGGCTGGCCTCCAACTTACAATTCTCCTGCTCAGACTCCTGAATGCTGGAATTACAGGCCTACATCTTACCTCCTGACTCCCATTCTTTACAAAAGACTTTCTTAGCTCTCTAAGACAGACTATGCTGCTGTGTGACATAAATCATGTCAGATTTGTTCAGGGGATTTCAGAACCAATTAAGAAGAATGATATTACCCAGAGATGCATTAACACCCAGCAGTCTTTTTGGATAGGACCACATGAGAGGGAAATCTCTTATGCCATGAGACCGTCCAGAAGCTTACTTCATTCCAGAGAAAAGAGCAAGCAGACTCCCAAGGGAAAGAAGGCTGTTTAGCAGGTGATGCGGGTCAGCACCAAGGTAGGGAGTTTCTTAAAGGCAATAGCTCTAGCTTCTCAATGGTAGCACACCAGGACTGAGGAGTGAGATTTTTGTGGGCTTTGCAAAATGTGAAAATTATAAATGGGTAACAGTTTGATCGTTTGTACTATTTTCTAAACAATTAGATATGTTAAGATTTAAGTTTGCCATTAGAAAGTTTTTAAGCAAATTGGTTCTGTCATGTACTAAAGAAATAGACAACCAGGGGAAAGGGACAGAAGGGCAGGAAGGTTCTATATGTCCTACACATTACATAAAGATTGCTTCCTACTTACGTATACACTCTGAGATGATATAGAATAAGATTGTATTATGATAATTATCATAAGAAAGTTATTACTTACCAAACAATTATCCGTGAAACCTTATATATTCATCCACATTATTTCCTACAGATACTTATGTAAACAAATAAGATGAACTTTTTACATATCCCCAACACAATTTAAATTGTAACACTATTTGCTGAACTGTTCTATTTCTTCTACCTAACGCTGTACCTGTAGTTTCCTGACAAAAAGCTTTTCCTCATTTTGAAATGGTCACATGGCAGTCTCTTCTTTTTCAAAAGCAATGAGTGTTGGGAACCACCCTGTTTGGGAACTGCAAGGTCAAAATTGACCAGGCCTTCCTGCCTGCAGACCGACTTTGGACTTGACTTTTGTCTTCATCTCTGGTAGCAACAGGGACTCAATGGTCCCACATGCTGTGATGCTTCAGGGCAAAACTGCACCGGATCTCTCCCTTCTCAAGGACTATTGCTGACATCTGCCTTGCCCTGAGGGATCCTCATCTACATAATTTCTCTAGGACTATTGTTGGTGTGCCCCTGCCTTTCCGAGTATTTTAGAATGTAGATAATAAAAAGGTGTGGTAGGCTGGGGTCTGGAGTCCTTGCTGCCCAGAGTAGCATGGATCAGACCCAAGCTCAGTTTTCTCTAAGTCTCATTTCTGCCTAATTATAATTATTTCGCCATGTGCTGTGAACTCACAGGAGACGAGGACTTAAAGTTCTAGTTACGTTCCCTTCCCCTGTTTACTACAATGAGAGTGCACAAGCCTTAAATCGTACCGATTGTTTTCTTGCCTAATTGGTTATGGCATTTTGCTTTGAATTGGGAGAAAAAGTAAATATTGATGAGACCTCCGTAAAACCAGACCCAACCTTTACTGGGGTAGTTTGAGCCCAGAATATTATTTCCCAAAGGCCCATGTGCTAAAGGTTTGGCCCCAAGTGGATGTTATTGACAGATGGCCAAAACTTAAAGAGGTGGAGCCTACTGAGAGACCTGCTGGTCACCGAGGGTACACCCTGAGAGGGGATAATGGTACCCCCGTTCATTCCTCTCCCTCTCCTTTCTTCCTTACCATGAGGTGAGTGATTTTGTTTCACCACACATTTCCACCATGATGTGCTGCCTGACCACAGGCACACAGCAACAAGGACAAGTGACTGTGGACTAAAACTTCTAAAACTGTGAACCAAAATAAACCTTTTATCCTTATGAGTTGATTAGCTCAGATATTTGTCATAGTAATGAAAAACTGACTAATACATTTACTACATGTGCTAATGAACACTTCAGATACAGGGGAAAAAACGTCCAATATTTAAAGTTTCTTCAATCACAAAAGTAGAAATGATCGGGTCTCTGGACGTATGCCATAGACATGTGTCATAGAGTGGTTGGTTCCTCAGTCACCTAATGTTTTTTCTTGGCACTACAACCTGTCACTCAGCATGTCTCTTCTGAGGTACAGTACATTAAATAATTTGATATTAATTAGGCACAGTGGTAGCCTACGGAGTGGATTTCCTTCTCCTCATTATCAAGCAAATGCTGTCTCCTATGGGCAGTAAGTTATCAATCCCAACATATCATTAGCTTCATCATTCTAGCAAATCAGCTCTGGCTAATGGCTGAAAATTGGTTAAATGGTATATTCTGTGTCAGGCAGCCCTAGGAATGATGAGGAAATAATAGGTCTCTTCTTTAGGCTGAAAAGAATAATTAGCAATAAGGAGTTGCCACAGTTCAATTAGGTAATGATTTGCAACACGATGAGTGACTTATTAGACTGTAGAGTGTCCAAGTCAGGAGTAATCTGAGGCAACATGACTAAACCAGATCAAACAGAAAGATATTCTCTAGCTGTCCCCTTTTCTTCTATTTAGTTCTCCATCAAAATATTTATCAAACATCGTAGCCCCTGAGAGATCAACAAGAAATATGTCCCTGTCTTAAGAAATAGGTCTGTAGACCTCTATAGAGTTAGCAAATTTCACAGATTTATTGCTAATTTTATTAATAGGATCAACTATAAAGACCGAATCAGGAATACATTGAATAATTTGAAGCATTTGAGAAGCAGTAGGTATTAACTGGCGAAGAAGGTGGATTCCGTGTGATGTTTCCCAGGGGATTCTCCAGCAGAACCGTGAAAACTGGCACATTAGAATAGAGTGCTGATTCCAGAGACCCGATCACACCCCAGAGAAGCATCATTCAGCTGGCCCCTTTGCCTACATGTGCGTGTAACCTTATTTTTATAGGAGAGAGAAGGGTTTTATAAAGGGTAAGACACTAATTTAAAAAGCAGGATTAATAAGACATACACCAAATATTTGAATTTCTTAGAAGAAAGATGCTAAAGGTAAGTTGTCTTTCAGCCTGCTTTCTTGTTGAGAGAAAGGAGAAGCTTCTTAAAAATAAATCCCCATATCTGAAATGCACCAATAAACTCAATACAAGAAAAAAATCACCAGGGAAATGTTTTGCAAACTTTATTGTGCATAATACCCCCAGGGATTTTCGTTACACTTCAGAGCCTTTTTTTTTTTTTTACCCCAGTCCTGGGATCAAACTCAATACCGTGCAGTTGCCAGGCAAGTGCAGAGCCCTGAGCTCCATCACCACCTCTATAAGTCTGGATTGGAACCTCTAATTCTATCCTTCCCATGAGTCCCAGGGCTGATGCCACCAGCCCACGCCCCTGGAACAACCCCTATGAGTTTTGTTTTGTAATACAGTAATTCTTATGAATGTGCTTTGTAAATGATGATGTACTAGAGAAAGTATTTTAACAAAGAAGTTTTATTTACTAAAACAGCTATGTGACAGTCTATTTAGATATGATATAATGAGAGCTTTGATTTTTTTTTTTTTTTTTTTTGAGACAGGATCTTGCTTTGCAGTTCAGGCTGTCACTGAGCTCAGCATGAAACTCACAGCAGTCCTCCTGCCTCTGCCTCTCAAGTGCTGGGATTACAGGCATGAGCCCCACGCCTGGCACTATGGTATGTGGTGCTGATTGCTGGTAGGCGTGAGTCTCCATGTCTGGCATTGGTGTATGTAGTTCCCGGGGACTGAACCAGGGACCTTGCACTTGCAAGGCAGGCACCAAAACCACTGAGCTAAATCACCAGCCTTACATTTTTTCTTTAAATATTTCTTTAACATGTTTCTTAATGGCTTACTGCTTGTAAATCTACTCTATTGTGTTTCTATGTGGTTCACATATTTCTAAACTAAAACATAAGGTTGAGTAACTATTTTACTTTTTTAAACAGCTACACTGATAATAATCTAAAGAAAAAATTTCTAAACCCATAAATTATTCTGTCTATAATGTGAACATAAAACTGGAATTCAACCTGTACCACTAATCTAAAATCACAGGGGTAGGAAATTTTAAATAGAAACCTCCCTCCCCATCAAATTCTGACTGTGTCATTCTCAATGTCAGTAATTTCCAATTTAATAGAGATAAACATAGTCTTCTCAGAAAGTTTCCCTGATAGATTTTCTCTTAAATAAGATAGAAGTTGCTGGAGGCAAAAGATCAAAAGTATAAAAATGTGGGCTGGGGATTTAGTTTAATGGTTCCAGCACCTGCCTTGCAAGTGCCAGGGCCTGGGTTCAATCCCTGGTAATCACATGGGTGTGGTGACTCACGCCCATCAGCACTCAGCACCACATACCACAAAGCTGGGCATGATGGCTCACACCTTTAATCTCAGCACTCAGGAGGCAGAGGCAGAAGGATCGCTGAGTTCTAGGCTGAGTTCAGGATCAGCCTGAACTACAAAGCGAGACCCTGTCTCAAAAAAAAAAGAAAGAAATAAAAGTATAAATATGTGTCCCCTTGTTTTATTGAGCATTTTACTGAGTGAGTTATAGAATATATTAACAAGAGATTAGAAAACATAATCCATTGAGATCTCATACATTTTAACCACTTGCTCCAGTGGAAAAATTTGTATAATTGTGATTTGAAATCACAATCATATTGACACTGATTTGATACACTCTAATTTCTTGTTTTACTTCTATTCATAACTTTCTATTCATCTCTTTCAGAGAGAGAGAAACATCAAAATTGCTAAATTTTGGAAACAACCAAAATGTCCAACTGGAGACTGGAGAAAGAAGATGTGGTTCTTTTATAGAATGGAGTATTACTCTGCCATTAAAAATGATAAGATTGAGTCATTCATACTCAAATGGATGTCCCTTGAGGACATCCTCATCCATGAAATAAATAGGTCACAGATGTGTAAATATTGAATCTTTTCTCTGGTGCGAGAAAATGAAGATGTAAATGAGTTCTAGTATATATAATAGATATTGTGAAATAGAAAATATTTAAAAGGAAATAAGGTGTAGGGGTAAATAACAAGGGGAAAAAGAATGTGACAGGAATAAAGAAAGAAAGATTATGTATATGGTATATGGGGGTGGGGGTTGCAGCACGGGGGGAGGAGAAGGGGAAAAATGAGAATCAAATCATGTTGTATTCTGGTACAGACTCTCAGTGTTGAATGAGATGATGATGTGTATTCATAATGTACCAATAAAGATTTGAATTAAAAAAAAAAACTTCAGAGGAGAGCAAAAAGAAAAATGACCAAGAATGTGAACTTTGAAGTAAAAAAGTCTTAGATTTGAAATCTTTGCTCTGCTTTACACTATTCATTACTATTTGTGGAGGGCTTACTCAGAGCTGGATACTAGTCAGAATGCGTTGTATTCACTTCTCAAATCTTAACAACAAACTATGGGGACAAGAATGAGATTCATGGAGTAGAACTAATTGCTCATAGTCTCATCCTTAAGTGGTAAGCAGGGAGTGAAATTCTGACGTTTGGTTCCAGATCCAGCAGTCTCACTATGCTGTTTTTGTGCTAGATCACCTGAGAGATTAGGAAAGACACGCACTCTCCAAGACTGTCCTGTTCCATATGTAGTGATTCTCCCTCCTTTGATTATAAAGAACACAAATAATAAAAAGCACAAAATAGTACAATGCCTAGGGGTTTATAAGTACTCAGCAAATCAAAGCTATATTTAATGTGACCATTATTTCCTTTTTTTGAAAAAGGGGGCTATTCAGTTTTAAAAGAGGAAGATTAAAGTGAGCAAAGCAAAAATAGGTGAAATTTATCACTGACCTATCCCTGGTAAGGACAAGGCTGCTTGGTATCCGACATCTCAATACTTCAAAGTTTTAGATTTATAGATGTTCATGTTCCCATCTCAAGAACACCTTGGCTTATACATCAAAACCTGTTGTCAGATTAACTGAGTGTGAATGATGTACAACCGACAGAATATAAGCCACAAACTAGAAGCAAACGTAAGAAATGAATTGCTAAATTGTGAAAACTATTCAGATGATCTAATCACTATTCAGTGCAGCACTGTTGAAGAAAAATGTCTCCCTGCTAGGTAATCTCTCTTCTTACTTTTGAGACATAAAATCATACTTTACTTATGAGATCTATGGGTCCACTTGCATTTACAGGTCAGTTTAATAAGCCTAAATTTTAAATAGAGCAAAAATTTGAAGCAAGTATGTACAGCTTCCTTTCAAAATATTTTTCCTTCTACTCTAAAGTATTTTGGTGATTTTTCTGATTTGTGGACATATCAGAGCCAATAATGATTTACCATGAAACACAACCAGTAGGCACACAACCAGTAGGCACACAACCAGTAGGCACAATCAATTTTTAAAAAATGATTTGGCAAAATCCAGTAAAGTTAAAGAGGCACAATCTACTCCTCAATACTTTACTTTTAAATATAATTGTAGATATTGGAACTGCCCTTCAAAACTATTTTTTTAAAGAAAATTGTACGAGAATATAGCAAAGTAGTGAATAGCAGCAACAAAATTCAGCCTCCTTAAGCTCTGGAATCTAGACATATGGTGAAGAGGGGAAAAAAGAAAAAGCAGATTGGTACAAATCAAAAAGAAACTGACAAGCGCGTTAGAATCTCCAGAGAAGTTGGAGAAACGAGCCACAATTCAGAGAAAACAAAGCAGTCTGTAAACACAATGTGCTCCCAGGAAGGGAAAACTAACTCTACAGATGCCAAGTAAGTGTACAAGGCAGCAACTCTAGGGAGAAGTGGTGGACAGGCCGGAAGTGTGCGCCTCGGGAGGAGACCATCACTGCTGTGACCCGCCAAAGTTGGGGTGGGGTGAGGCCACCAAGTAACTCCTACACAGTGGCATGTCAGGAAAGGGTTAAGTCTGGGACTCAGAACAACGGAAAAACAACCTCACTTCCGGGTTGTCTGCATAACCCCACCCACAGTGACTGGATGACAGACAACTAGAGGAGATAGAGACCGGGAGGGCTTAGACAGAGAAACTTACACGCAGGCCATGACGGACACGGGCCTCACCCTCTGTGGTGAGAAGCCACCCAAGGCTTGTGTTGTTTTTAGGAATCGGTGGGTCTGACAGGGCCAGCAGTAAATACTTGAACCTTTGTCCTGGTGCCTGTATCACCGCACGGATGTGAGGTCTGATTGCCTTTTTTTTTTTTTTTTTTCCTACCAATGTGAGTAAGAACACATCTAGACATAAACATTACCATTGGCTGGGGGTAAACAGCAGGGCCGCTGGAGCCGGGGGAGCACTCCAACCCCCCAGGCTCCAAAGATAGGTGGACAAAGTGATGACTTGCTGGATTCTAAAACTGCAGATGCTGGAAAGAAATTATTCAAAGATACAGACATTTTTTTCTGTTTTTGGACTCATTTTTTCTTTCTTCTGCACTAGTTTAGAGGCTATTTCTTTCTTTTCCTTTCCTTCCTTTTTCTTTCTTTTTACCTTTTAACTTTTCTATTAATTTTTTATTCTTCATATTTTTCTTTTGTTCTCTTTTATATTCTTGTTAGTTTTTTTTCTGTAATCTTTCATTCTATAACTAACCTTTTTTTCTATTTAATAGAATCTGTTATCTTTTTCCTCCTCTTGCTCATCTCTCACTCTTTAATTTTTCAGATTTCCTTTTTTATTCTCCTACTCTAATTCCTTTGTATCTTTATTAGTAAAACCATTACGTTTTATTAATCTGTTGATTAGTGGCTCCATGCTATTACTATTAAACTTTTTTGTATTATTAGTGGAGGTATAGTTGTCACATTTAGTAAGTATCTACTACATATAAATATTCTGTTTGTCTTAGTGTTTATATTATAATGATAGCATCTTTTCTCTGGTTAAGGTTGTACATGATTGGTTCTTATGGTATGTCAATATCTACTTTGCTGTGGGTGGTATTATTGTTGCTGATTTATTTGTTATGATTGGGGTTCCAGAGTTGTTGTTATTAATAGGTTTTGTCTGTGTGCCAATATCCGGATTACCTTTTTTATAATTAACAATACTGTGACCCATTCCTAAAGAACTGGGGGCTGGGACAATTACACTTCATTCCTCAACCTCCAAATTAACAAAGCTGGTTTCATCTTGGAACAGAAAGTGCATCTCTGAAAAGCAGACACTCATGAGATATCCACATTAACAGCAAAGTCTTTCATTTCCTAATGCCTGCAAATCTCAACATAAAACAAAACTAAACAATGGAAACATGAGAAGACAATACAGTAAAATGCTACACAAAACTTCTATTTCCCCCAAAACTGAGGTATGGGGCATGAAGGCAAGGGAAATTAAAAGCCACAGAGATTAATTATTTGAAAGAATAATACAGAACATTTAAAAATAGATCAGTAAGGTTTTCAGCAGGTTCACTGAAGGTGTAATTAAAAGAATAATGGATTTAATAAGTTTAACAAATAATAAGAGTCCATGAAAAGATTGTAAACAAATTCAGGAGATTAAAAATTACATTAAAAGTATGAGCAGTAAAGTTAACCAGTGTGATGACAGAGTCAGAATCAGAAGATACAGTTACTGCTAGAGACCAAATTGAGATACCCTAATGTCAAAGACAAAACAACAACATAAAAATTGATCTAACTGCTGCTGGATGACACAAAGACTAAGATTAATTGGAATAAGTAAAAAATCAGAAAACATCACAAATGCCAAAAATCTACTTACAAAGATAATAGCAGAAAAATTTCCAAATATTGGGAAAGTATTAAACACACATATAAAGAAGCATAAAGAACCCAAATAGTCACAATCAAAAAACACAATATAATCAAATCTAAGAACACAGGCACAGATTCTTCAAAGTTTTTAGAGAAAAGCAAGAAATATACCATTTAGAATTACTGCAGAGTTCTTCATGCAAAACTTAAAGGCCGGATGAGCTGGGAAAGGAGTGTTTTAAGTCAAATTTTATTAAATCAGAACACTTCAAGCAAGACTACATTTACCCCCAATATATATGTCAGTTTGTATATATGTGTACAGTAGTTTATAAAATTTAAAGAAGCATTTAAGGCATTTTATTTAAAGGAAAAGTTCTGCAGAAGCCCAAAAGTCATTCACTCACTCATTTATAATTCATTCAACATTTCCTTTTCAAAGAATTTCTAGTCCAGAATTATATATCCTGCAAGTCTATCTTTCAAAATTGATAGAAAAATAAGGTATTTCCATGACAAAGAGCACCTCAATAAATTCATGACCACCAAGCCAGCAGTGCAAAAACATTTTAATGAAATCCTATAAAGAATCCATGAAGCCAACAATGCCAAAAGTCAAATAAAATGAATGCAACAGTCTGGCAGAGCAGTTGAATAAAAGAGGAAAAAAATAAAAGAATCAGTAACAGGAAAAGAATCAATGACAGAAATAAGTGATACATTTTAGTAATAACTATCAATGTGAATAATCTTAATTCCCTAATCAAAAGACACACATTGGCAGAATAAATCAAGAAACACAAACAACAATGTGCTGTATCAAGAAAAATACTTGATCCAGAAAGCAGCTCATATATTAAAATCAAACGATGGAAAACAGTATTTCGTGCAACAAGAATTTGGAGAAAGGAAGAATAGTTATTTTAATTTCAGACAAAGTGGACTTCAAACAGAAACAGATCAAAAGAGGCAAAAATGGTTACTACATATTGACTAAGGAATAATTCAACAGGAGGAGAGAAAAATTATAAGCATGTATGTACCACACACCAACATGCCCAGTTCTATAAATATCAGAGTTGAACTGAACCTTTCAATAAATGGATTTAATAGATACCTACTGACTGTTTCGCTCAACCACAAATGAACACATAGTTTACTCATCAATGCACAGGACTTTCTCCAAAATGGACCCTGTGCCTACCCATAAAGTATGCTGAAGTAAAGGCAAAAGAATCAAAATTTTCTCATATATAATACCAAATCACAGTGCAACGAAAAGAGAAATCAATGGCAAAAAGAAACCACAGGGATTATGCAAATGTATGGAAATCTTTTAAAGATAAGAGCCAGGTTTATCATTGTAAGTGATATGATCAGGACAGACTTTATGAAGAAGTTAATATTGAGCAAAACTTAATGAGAGAGAGAGGGTCAGGTGGCTTTCAAGAGAAAGACCAATGCACAAAGAAGGTAGATCTTATGCAAAGGAGCTGAGGAAGGATCCAACTTGGTACTTTGGAGGAACACTCAAGAGACCAGCGGGTAGGGCCAGGGGTACACGAAACAGAAGCTTCAGGAGGACTAGATTATAGAAGGATGTGGGCCTTTACCAAGCATTTTGCACAGATGAGTGTCACCATGCATCTTAGGTTTTGGTAAAGATGATTCTATCTGTTGTGTTATAAATATACCGTAAGCAACAGTGCTGAGATCACAGGTAACAGAAGGCTATTGCAATAATCTAGATGAGTCTCCAAGGTGCTTCACAGAAGGCTTGTAGCACTGAAAATTATGAGCAGAAATTGGACTCTGCACTATATGGATTATAGGACCTGGTAATTTATTGATTAAATGGTGGCAGGTGAGGAAAATGACTTCATCAGTGGCCCCATCGTGGACAGGATGATGACCTAGAAGTCTACAGTGGTTATGAACTGTAATGGCAATGACTGGACAAGACACAGGCTTCTCAGAAAAAAGCCAGAATGTTTTATTTGAAGGAGGCTTATTGAACTTGACAAATTTGAGACACCTATCATGCATGTAATAAAATGTGTCTCCTATGCAGCTAGATATATGAATATAGGTTCAAGGAGAAGTCTGGGCTGGAGATATAAATCGAAGCTTCATCAGTATGTAGATGGGATTTAAAGTCATCAGGCTGGATGAGCTCATCGGGATAATTAGTTTTGGTAAAGAGAAAGGCATACAAAGGCTCAGCCATGTGTGATAAAAGGATGATAATGTGTAACGGTCTTTTCCCCAATTCTACTTTTGTTGCACAGATTGAGTAGGCACTCAGTTGATGAATGAATCAACAAATGAGTGAGTGAATCAACAAATGAGTGAGTGAAGCCCACTCTTGGGCTTCTGCAGAACTTTTAATCAGAATAAAATGCCTTAATTTCTTCCTAAAAATTTATAAACTATTATACACACGTACACAGACTGACATATATATTGGGGGTAACTGTAGTCCTGCTTGAAATATTCTAATTTAATAAAATTTCACTTTTTTATTAATTAAAAATAACTGGAATAAAAATACATGGAAAGGAAAAACGAATCCCATAGAACTTGAGAATCCAATAAAACACAGACTGAATAATATCACCAAATGTCAAAAAGAATTCAAAATAAGAACTGAAAACTGTTGCCTTGAATTAGATAAGTGCATATTCACTGACAAAACAATCCCAGCAAGAAGCATTTCCAATTAAATACATGAGAACGCCCTAAGAGTAAATCACAGGAGAGTCACGCCTGTGAATATGAAGAGAAAACTAGGGGTTGGCTGAAGAATATGGACCATGTTGCTCATGGAAAGGAGGCAGGAGACAGGAAGATAACATCAAAAGTGTTTAGATAATGGGACAATTGATGTAATTTTTGGTTGTTGATGTGAAAGATAAAAAATTCAAGCGATATTTGTTTTAGCTCAGAGAAGGAAATAATGAATTGTCAGTGTAGGTTCAAACACACATATTATGTAAGAGAGTCGATTAAGAACTTAAATTGCATTGGAGATGCTCAGGAGATGTTTGACACAAGCCAGAGGAAAAGAGGGAATCTGGAGAGAATGGTGAATATTTTAAGTGTGCTACAGAAGGACTGTGGAGGAGCTTCCCTGAGGATTGGAAGGCATTGTTGAATGTTTATCTGTGATCAGGTACAAGGCAGCAGAATGGCGCCAATTCAGATAATTTTGAAATTTTCATCAGAAATCCTTAGCAACATGAACTTAGAACCAGAGTTGACAGTTTGGTTAGATTGGTCTTCAGGGTCTGGGTTAAACCAAGAATGGCAGAAAATCAAAAGGAGTAAGAGGGTGATTAAACTCATTAAACACCGGATCTATAAAGAAGAATGATTTGTGTTTACTAGTAGAAGAAAAATGAAGTATTATAGAGTTAAATTTTGTAAAAAAAAAATCAGAACAGGTAAAATGAGAGATGAAATTGAGAGAATTAGAAGTGTAAGAGATTCTTATCAGAAAAAGTGATATTGTAGTTCAGAGTTCAAGTCATGGAAAAATTCTGGGGAATGAGAGAATCGAGGGAAACTTTAAATGTGGTGGTGTGGGTTAGAGATGAAGGATATTGATACTGAAGACAGAACATCTGCGGTGAACACCCACATTCACATGAGTAACGGCAGGACCAGAAGGGCAGAGGAAATTATTACCAGAGAAGACAAGAGCAGACTGATGAGTCAAGGATCAGGAAGTTCCAGTTCCCTGCAAATTCCTATACACAGAGACAAGTTTGCAGTGGCCAATATAGTCAGGAAAATGAGGCATATTGAGTTATCTGGCCTTAACTGAACTCAGATCCAGAGAGATCTCATGTACACTTTCATTAATAGCACCTGCAGAGGTCCAGGATCCATTTTGAGGCCTAATGATATCTCCCCAAGTTTCCAGATGCAACTTTTGTCAAAATATGTTTTATCATCTTTGGACAGGTTCAAGAACCAATAAGGGAAAGGAAATCAGGCTGTAAAGGAAATTATGTCAAACGGTGTGATGCACACTTCACACTCATCATCTGGTTTAAATTTCATAGCAATTCTTGTGTAAGCACTGTTATCATCACTACTTTAAAAATGAAAGGAACCTGCAGCTTCTGGAATTTAAGTGATTAATAAAGTTCATACAGTTATTGATTGATGGGACTGGGCTGTGAATATAGGCTCTCTTACTACAAAACCTAATCTTCCCCTCTGTATCAAATTTATGCAATTTAGGAGGAATTAGTTCCTCTTTTCCCTGAATCCATGAGTGCACCCTCATTCACTTAAGGAAACCACAATAGTCTCTTTGCCTCAACCATGATGGCTGGCTGAGGAAATGGTGCAGGATCCAAGGAAGGAATCAAGACTATTTGGATTCAATACCAAGATAAAGTTTGTGTTCTCTTGGACATGGTCAAGAAAGACTTGGCTGCAAAGCTGCTGGCAGATATCCTGGGATCAATCAAGAGGAACTTCTTTGAGCCTACAGATAATCCAGCAAGTGGAACTGAGGAAGAGAGAGAAGAGAAGGAAGTCTTGGTCCACGTTTCTTGAATAGACTAAATCTTGCCTGAAGTCTATATCTGTTGGGTTATGTGAGCCAGTATGTTTCCTGCTTTGCTTAAGGCAGTTTGGGTCAGAGTTTCTGATTCAATACTGAACTATGTTTGAACTGTACACTTTTGTGAGCAAACTAAGGCCCTAAGGAAATCTGTGAAAAGCAGAAGCTGCCTTGAGCGTATATCTTTCCCACCCAGTCTAATAATAGCTAAAGATTCTCTAGAGAGTTGTGATGGGTTGAATCCAGTTTGTCCCCTTCAAAACTCACATTGAAATGAGCTGTCATGAGTTATTAAAAGCTAGGACTAGATGAAACCTTTAAGGGGGTAAAGGTTCGGCTCTCAGGAAGGGATTAATTTATGCATGTGATTCATGTAACAATGGCTTAATGATCACCTGAAGAAAGGTCTGCTACAAAAGCCAATTTGGCTAAGTCTCCTGAGTGCTTTGTGGCCATGTGATGCCCTATGTGGCCTCAAGGCTCTGCCAACCGGGCATCATCACATGTGCCCCTCAGCCTTGGACCAGAACCACCAGCCTGTCTAATAATTCACCCAGCTGCACTGTTTGGTCATCAGCATCAGGAAAGGGGCTGAGACAGGAATCCTGTTATTATTTCAGGAATAGTGACATACACAGAGCCTGACAGTCTACGCATTTTCCTCTGGACCTACACCCTCCTGCCTGGACACTCTTGAAGTTCATACAACGCAAACTGGAATGAGCTCAAGTGTTTCTCTTTGGCCCTGAACTTACTTCTTGTCCACAGATTCAGTTTTCTCTGAAAAGTTGAGTTAATCACATAGAGGTGGATATTTAGAATAATAGTAATAAAGCTAGTAATTATGCTGGAGCAGGGTACAACATTCAGTCTCATTTGATGTACTATTTCCTACATATGCTTTATTTAATAGACTAAATTTTAAAAAGGATGGAAGAGGCAAGAAAATGAGATGGGAATTTCTCCAAAAGAATAATGTTTTCATCTGGAATAATATTTATTTTTAAAGACAATAAGCTAAAGAAGTTTTTCAAAAAATATATATTTTAAATATTTTATCACTGTTGATAGTGTCTGTAAATGTAGAAATGGACCTATCCAAAATTTGAATTTTCAGGAAGAGAAAAATCACAATGCTGAGTCAGTATTTGTCTTTGTCTTCCCTTTTTCCTTTTGTTGTGCTGGAGATCAAACTCAGGGCCTCACACATGCTAGGCGAGCACTGGACCACTGAGCTACATCCCAGCCCTCTTATGAATTTTTGTGTTACTTGCCTGGGAATCAGAATTTGTGAGTTACGTTCTGGTTCTTCATAGTCTGATGGATACAGTCATTCTCCTAAATCTTTTTAGAGTATAATAGACAAATTGAGCCTGAAGTTCCTATTAACTTCAAAACTGCAAGAACTATGGAAGCAGAATTGTCTAATGGGTCAAGAGCTACGTAGCAGATAGAAGGTAGAGATGATTTCAATTTAAGGAGGTAGAAACAAAGCTACTGTATGAAGGAGAAGGTATAATGTGACAAACACAAGGGTGACATTTAGGCCATCTGTCACCTCGAGAGGTGGGTCCACCAGCCTTGAAAGTGGAGACAGAACTAGGGCTAACTGCCCAGTCTTTTGTGCTATCTCTCATTCTTTGAGTTCATCTCGCTTTGCAAATTCCACCACTCTCACATCAAGCATCCTTTCCGATTCCCTGGAAGACCATCTTGAACTCCACACTGGCCCTCTACCATCTACTCCCTCAAGTATCGATACTTTGGGGAGTGTGAGAACACCACCATAACTGTGACCAATGGACAAGAGCCCTGAGCCACTGACACTTAGTCATATAAGTGTGTCGGAGCCAATAAAGATAGAGATGAGCTTACTTGGGTGATGAGGTGCCTGGAGGGAACACGAGGACGAGCCAGGGTCCCTCAGAGCCTCCCAAGGAAACAGAGATGCGCTCAGGCATGGAGCCTGCTGATGAAGGCCTGCGAGGGCTGGGCTAGCTGGGGCTGGACCTGGCTATTTTTATCATCCGTAGCATGGATGGATGATCGTTGCTTGATAATGTACTGATAGTTCCTTCACAGAATTGGGATGAATCATTTTCCCCAGCCACAATTCTGAAGCAAAAATTCTCTTACACATTTGTGCCAGATAGAAATTTCATTAGATGCTTATCCTTGGGGTGTGTACTTTGGACCAATATATCTTACAGGCTCAGATTTGAAGTCAGAACCTTGAGTTCAGTTCCCCACCCCTCCCCTTCCTGGTTCATAAAAGAGCTGTATTTGATTCTGCATCTCCCTAGGCAGCAAGAGCATATGTTTCACTCTAAAACTCATCAACAAATCCAGAGAAAAGGAACATTTTTTTAAATTTTATTTTTGTATGGTAAATCAAACTCGGAGCCTCTTGCTTGCCAGGGAGGCAGGTACTTTCCTCCTGAGCTACGTCCCCAGCCCTCTGTCTTATATATTCTTTTACCTATTTAAATACATACACTATACACCTATACACATCAAAATATACAAATAAACCCAAGATTGACCATCCTCTGGTTATTAACCATCCTCTTTTTACAGGTAAAATTCCTCCAGACAGAACACTTGAAACAGGCAGGCTTTGCTCCTATGCCAATACCTTGATTGGATACCTTTTGAGATGAAAACTCGAAAGCTCAGAGGTTTTGACTTTGTCATTAAGAAGTACCTTTTTGGCACAGATAAAATCTTAACTTTAATTTGATGTATATGTGTAAAAAATAAGTTAAAACAGGAAAAGAATAAGTGATACCAAGATATCTTATTCTCCAAAGTCCCATGTTACTTTTGTATTCTGACCTTAGGAATGACTGACATACTTCACAAGCATAAGCAAGCACAAGTGTCTTACTGTTGTCACTCACAGGCAAACAAACAGCAATTAGGACACCTACTTCAGCCCTGCGAGGGTCCAATAAAGGAGATGGGTCTTGGAGCCTGATAAACCATCAACAAACACAAAACAGGCCCATTATCCACCTTGATTCTCATGCCCATGATAGACACTGATGATTGGGCAAATACCTTTCCCACCAAGAACCAATCAGTGCCTCCAAAATTTTTTCAACACAAGACTCCCATTTTCCATGGCTAGTAGAAAATCTTTATAAGAAATAAGACTTTACAAGAAGTAAAATGCATCTGCCAATTGTGATATAAAAACCATTGACATTCTTGTTTGACATGACCTATTTCTTATATTAGAGAAAAGAAACTATGGCAAAGTTTCAAAATTTGTTTCAAGACCTGTGAGGAAAAGCAAGATGGACACTGACAATTGTGGAAACAGAATTAGAATAGAATTTGAGGTAACAACTCTTGTCAAATCGAACGTTAGTGCTCATTTAGCTTTCATCAAAGGAATGGAATAATCAAAGGAGATCAGAATCACTGGAAGGGTTTACATCATGTCAAGAACAAAGCCTGCATGACTCTCCAAGGCACACTAGCTTCCCTAAAACCAATGC
>PVIR01017042.1:0-35619 GCA_004026965.1 Petromus typicus
AGGGCTTGAGTTTGTGACCCTCCTGTCTCAGCCTCCTGCAGTGCTGTGGTCACAGGCGCGCCGCCACGCCTTCTTTTTGTCCTCCACGATCGTTACCCCAAAGCCTCGTTCTGTCTGAGCCTCACCTTTTCTCTCTTCGCGCCCCTCTCTCTCTCCTTCCTCTCTGTCCTTCCCTCCCTTTTTCCTTGTCCGTTGTCTCTCCACCCCCGCCTGTGTATCCCCCTGTCAGTCGGTCCCTCCTTCCTTTCTCGGGCTCCCTGTCGGGTCCCCAGCCCCACTCACCGGCGCGGAGCACAGCGAGCCCGGCCAGCGCGCACAGCAGCGGCCGCATGGTGCGGGGCGAGCGCGGCGTCTGCCCGGGATGGCGCGGCCGCGGGCGGGAGGGGAGGGAACCATCGCGGCCGAGCCAAGATTCCTGGGCGGCTCCGGCCTTCCTGACTGCGGCGAGTCCGCCCCCTCCGGAGGCCCCGCGGCACCCCGCCGCCCGCCCTCGTCCCAGGGACCCCAAAAGTTGCTCCGGGACCTTCGTGCCAGCCGGGGGACGCGGTGCCAGGCGGGAGGTCCGGGTCTCGGGGAGCCGCTTCACCCACCGAGTCCCCCCAGGGTGGCCGGCATCTGCGCCTGCATCCCGGCGTGTGGACGCTGTCCTGTCCACCTCGGAGGCAGAGACGACACCAGGGCACTGAGGCTGGGCGTCTGCCGACACGGAAACCCGCTGCTCAGGGAGGAAGGAACAGCGGTGGTAAAAGACGCCCCCACGCACACACGCTGTTCCTGTGCGGCGGCTCCAGGTGCGAGACAGCACGTTAGCTGGCTCAGGTGGACGCGCCTGTCGTCCCACGCTCAGCAGGACTGAGGCTGATGCACCCGGGATAACAAAAAGACTAAGGCTGGAGGACCCGGATGGATGGCAAGCTGGAGCCCAGCCTGGGCCACTTAGTGGCTCGGTGAGATTCTGACTCTCAATAGAAAAGGGCTGAGGGTATAGCTCAGTGCAAAGGCCTTGGGCTTTTTGGCAGATTGTCAGATATTAGCAAACTTGAGGAAGGAAGGAGGGATTCCAAAATTGTGTGGATTTCCAGTGAATTAAGTGTATAACACTTACAATCCTATGTTAAGTCTCGGACTTAACCCAGGTCCACAGAGCACAGCGATTTCTGATTTTTGGCAACTTGGGAATCTAACTCCAGAGGAAGGCACACCGGTTTAAATTAAGAACATACCTTTGTAAGTTTCTTCCATGTTGAAAGCCCGAGAGGAGATATTGACTGGCTAAGAAGAACAGGAAGATACTCTGTAATTCCTAAGTAACTTCTAAGTAAAGCGGCAACAAACATCATCTTCTTTACCCTAGTTCCCTAGACCCCAAGAGTAACTCTAGGATTTGGATAAAAATGGATCCAAACTTTCAGGGAGTAGGTGAAGCAGACCTGTAAGGCTAGTACTGAGGAGGCTGAGGAAGGAGGATCTCCAGGAGTCTGAGGCCAGACAGAGTAAGTTCAAGCCCAGTGTGAAGTACATAGCAGGCAAGGTCAAAAAATTTTATTTTCCAAATTCACACTCATGCAGCTGCCTTTGAGGCACTGCTTCTCCCTCCCTTGAAGGCACAACTCTGTCCACCTTACAGGGAATGCTACCTAGACTTCTGCACAGCCTAGCTGTCTCCACTGACTTCTTTTATCAAGGGTACAGAGAACCGAGGACCTCGGAAGTGAGTGTATGTCATTACATCAGCGCCTAGTTTCCACGGGAGAGGTTCGGTTCCCACCCAGACAATAAATAAGTCGAAAATGAAATTTTAAAATAGAATGGACATGGCTAATGGTTTAATTGTATTCATAATCGAGGAGGGAATGTGTACTATGCTTTGTCTGTCCAAAGAACTGAATTAGATCTGGAAAACAGACAAATTCGCAGAGGGAGGAGGAGAGTCAGGGTTCTCCTGCGCAGCAGGATTGGGAGCCGGAAGAACCCAGAGCAAGCGGAAGTCGCCTCTCTGCAGACGAGGGTTACTCTGCATTGTTATCAGCTATGTATGATTTCCAGACTTGTGGTATAGTTCAAAAGCAAAAGAAGGCACAGAGCAGCTTCTAATAGGACCAGAATCACCGTGTTTAGCAAAAGTCTGGCACCAGGGAGTGTTAGGCAGAGTCTAGAGGAAGAGGAAATGGAAATAATTCCCACAGTCCCATACAGTACCATGTCTGTCAAAAAGGACTTCATGGTCTGATAACTATCTTAAAACTTGGAAGCTGATGGGCCGGGGATTTAGCTCAGTGGTTCTGCCGCCTGTCTTGCAAGAGCAAGGACCCGAGTTTAATCCCCGGTAACCACATAACAATACTGGGTGTGGAGACCCACACCCAGCAGCAACCAGTACCACATACCACAGTGCCGGGCGTGGTGGCTCACGCCTGTGATCCCAGCACTTGGTAGGCAGAGGCAAGAGGATTGCTGTGATGTGAGTTTTAGGCTGAGCTCAGCGCCAGCCTGAACTACAAAGCGAGACCCTGTCTCAAAAAACCTAAAAAAACCCCCAACCAACCAAACAAACAAAAAACTTGGAAACTGAGCCCTGGGGCTGGTTACTTCTAATCTACACTGTCTCTGTCATCGTCACTGCAATCCCATAAGGGACACATCACATATCCATTTTGCAAAGAAAAATGTAGCTGTTCAGAGGTCAAAAATCTTGCTGATGGCCACACACCTGGTACTGTCACTGGACTCACTAGACAGGGACCTAGGAGGTTTCCAAGCTGGTGGTGAAGAACCTGTCTGCTCTCCCTGTGGAATTAAATTATAAGTTCACTGATTCCTGTCTTTGGAAAAAGAATTTTTTTTTTTTTTTGAGACAGGGTTTCACTTTGTAGTTCAGGCTGGTGTTAAACTCTCTATGGTAGCCCAGCCTACCTTCAAACTCACAGCAATCCTCCTGCCTCTGCCTCTCAAGCGCTGGGATTACAAATGTGAGCCACCACACCCATCATAGTTGTATGTGGTTACTGGGGATTGGATTTGAGACCTTGTGCTTGCCAGGCAGATGCTGGAATTACTGAGCTAAATCCTTGGCCCTGGAAAAATAATTTTCAGGATTGGATTTGTTAGGATACAATTTACAAGTACATACTCATGCTGGGCATGGTGGCACTTATGTGCAATCCCGCCCTCCAGGAGGCTGAGGCAGGAGGGTCTCTGAGTTTTAGACCAGCCTGAAAAAAAGAATTAAAAATTTGAATGTAGTTCTGTTGCGTGCGCAGCTTGGTTCCTGACAGTAACGTACACTCTGCCTGATTTTGTTTATGCTGAGCAAGCTGAGTGGGTTTCTTTATTCTGAGAGCTGGGTGAGGTTTTTGGTGAATTTCATATCAGCGCCCTCCTCTTCCAGTTGAGAACACAGCTGAAGCTCCACTCCCAGGACACTTACCCCGCAAATGCAAAAAAACAAAGTTAGTGAAAGCAAAATAAAATCTGCCGCCCTGGAGAATGTGCGCGGCCGGAGCACCTTGCCCGGGTGGGGCTGTTGTGTGTTGCCAGCTGCGGGAGCATCTTCACCACGGAGACTCCACTCAGGGTCCAGGGCACACCGCAGAGCCGGCTGCCCTCCCCCTGCGCTGCTCCCAGCCAGTGCTGTGCGATTGTTGATAATTCTGTGTCCACACTGACCAGGAGTCCTACAGGTTCCCTTCCTCCTCTGTGGCAGCAAGATGATGCTCTGGAGCTCAGAAATCTGGGCTCGGACCATCAGGTCTGCCACGGACACGCGGACCCGACCTCCCCCTCCCGCGGGCCCCTTGCCCAGGGCTTTCGTGTTGAGCTGCATCTCCAGCCCTATTGACTGATTGAGTCTTGCCAAACTGCTAAATTATAGGCGTGCACCAGTTGGAGCTAATTTCTAAAAAGCACTCTTCTGGGGTCTAGGATCCTCAGAAGTGCTGGTTTAGGAGCAAGGATTTATTTCAGGAATGCCGAGAATTTCTCCCACTTGGTGGAACATTCTTTGGCTGCCTAGCCAGGTGGGAAATTGTTAAATAATAGCTAAGCTTGCAAAGATTCCTTAGTGTGGAGCCAGTGGGCTACTTAATACTTTGAATTTAGTATTTAAAAAGTTGTGAGTGTCATGGCATATTCTTATGGTATGAGCTGCACCTGAGGCTTGGGCAGTGTGATGTCAATCTGGGCATGTAGCAAGACCCTATCTCTGAAGGGAGGGCTGTGGATATGGCTCAAGGCTCCCTGGGTTCAATCTCTACCATAAATAAAATAAAATAAAGTAGAATAAAATAGGCTGGGTTGTTGCAGAAAACACTTGTGATCCCAGCACTCAGAAGGCTGAGGCAGAAGGATCACAGTGAGTTCAAGGCAAACTTGGGCTACATAGTGAGTTCAAGACCAGCCTGAACTTACTTACATAGCAAGACCCTATCTCAAAAAAAGAAAAAGAAAGACTTTGTTGCTCCGGCAAAGTTCCAAAATAATGATGTAGTTAATGTAAAATATGAAATACCTCCCTGTTTCTTATTCCCCTGCTGGCTGGATTCAGAAATGCATAGCAACCAGTTTCCTTTGAGCTAAGTAACTGAATTTTTTGTTTGTTTGTTTTTTAGACAGGGTCTTGCATCATAGTTCAGGCTGGCCCTGAACTCTCTATATGGTCCAGGCTAGCTTTGGACTCAGCAGTTCTTTTGCCTCTGCCTCCTGAGTGCTGTGCTTACAGGTGTGAGCCCCTGGCATTGTTGTTTGTGGTTATTGGGGATTGAACTCGGGACCTTGTGCTTGCAAGGCAGATGCTGGAACCATTGAGCTAAATCTTTGGCCTGTAACTGATTTTCTTTTCTGTTCTATTAGGTTTTTTTTGGTGGGGGGCAGGGGACAGGGTCTCGCTTTGTAGCTCAGGCTAGCCTCAAACTCAGCAACCCACCTACGTCTGCCTACCAAGTGCTGGGATTACAGGTATGAGTCATCATGCCCAGCACTGTTGTGTATGGTTATTGGGGTTTGAACTTGGACCTTGTGCTTGCTAGGCAGGTGCCAGAACCCCTGAGCTAAATCTCTGGCCCCCGTAACTGGTGTTCTTTAGACTGCATCACAGTAATTCCAGTTCAGCCCTCTCCGTATAGGGAACTCTCCATGTTCACTGTGAATTCTTTCTCCATGTTGCACATATTCAGACACCTACTTTTAGACATGGGGTCAAAGTGGAGCAGTTTATTCCATGGAAATTATGTAAACCCAGATCCATTGTCTCACAAAGTCAAACAATGAAATTGTGGACTAAAGGAAGAAGTCAGGAGAATGTTTATTGGGAAGAAAAAGAAAAAGAACTCCTGGTTTTTGGAAGGGACTCCTAAAGTAGAATTTGAGGTACTTTCTTTGCCCTGGTCTTATAATAAAATCAGAGCATGAAGACTTGCTTTAAATGGGTGGCTTTGTGGGTTCAGAATGACCAGAAGGGGCTTAGAAAATCAGTTGGTTTAGGGCCGGCGATTTAGCTCAGTGGTTATGGTGCCTGTCTTGCAAGCGCAAGGACCTGGTTTTGATCCCTGGTAACCACATACTACACTGGGTGTGGAGACTCACGCCCAGCAGCAATCAGCATCATTACCACAGTGCTGGGCGTGGTGACTCACGCCTGTAATCCCAGCACTCAGGAGGCAGAGGCAGGAGGATTGCTCAGGATGTCAGTTTGAGGCTGAGCTCAGCGCCAGCCTGAACTACAAAACAAGACCCTGTCTCAAAAAACCTAGGAAAAAAAAAAAAAAAAAAGAAAGAAAATCAGTTGGTTTAAAGGAAACTGGTTATTCTGCATTTCTTTTCAGGTACAAGGAATCAGACTCAGGTGGGGTGCCACTGAGCTAAATTCCTAGTCCCACTATTCTTTGTCTCTGAGTCCACTCCAGAAGTAGGTAGGAGCTGTAAACTAATTTAGCATTTTCAGCCTATGAAATTTCTTTCCTAGGGTGGGAGTCCTTATCTGTCCATCTCTCCCTCTCAGATAGAGCCTTGCTATGTAGTTCAGGCTGGCCTTGACGTCACAGCAGTCTTCCTGCCTCAGCCTCCCTTTGCTGGCATTACAGGTAGGCCTCCAGTGCCTAGCAGTTTGAGCAGTTTAGCAAGTAACACTGTCTCAAAATAAAAGGGCTCAGGATGTAACATTTGTGTGAAACCCTGAATTGCATCCCCAGTGCGACAACAAAAAAACCCCAAAATTAAAATAAACAAAACACCCAGAAATATTTAAGAGACTTATAACTGTTATAAAGTTGAACTGCTGCACCCTGCTCACTGAAATGTTTTGATTGGCATTAATGCTTCACATCCCCACACTGACATTAATGAAATGAGTAATAATTCACATCCAAATGAAAATGGAAAATCTGCCATTGATTGACTCTGTGGTTCTCCTGACAGTCATGCTGACTCTTAGGGACCTGTGATCCCACGAGCCACCAAGAACAGGGAAAGGGATATTTTTGTTTGTCCACTTGTGGGTGGAAGCCAGGGCCTGCAGCGCGCTGGTGAGGTGTAAGCCGCCCTTACAGTGCGCCCTTCAGCCCTTTCCAGAGTTGCAGGGTCTTTGCCGATGTCTTTCAGCGTGATTGCCACACGTTTGGCTAGGTGCCATCGAAAAGGCCAGCCAGATCAGCCTCATTTGCCTCCTGCAAGTCACGAGAAGGCGATCTGGAAGCACTGATCTGTTCTCTTTCACCGATGTGTTTTGAAGTGTCACAGAGGACGCTCAGAAGGGGCCTTTGCTAACGTGAAGTTCAATGGCTTTCTGCTACAGTCTGATTCCCAGGGCTGTAACATGAAGTTTCTCCACCCCTCCAGCAGGGGGCGCACCGGTGCCAGTGGCGTCTGTCGCCAATTGTTTTTGGGGCGATTAATCAGAGAGAACTACACTCCCCCTATAGATTTTTCTTTTAATTTTCTTAATTTTGTGGCAGGATCTGGCTAAGTCTTTAACTGACCAAGGCTCAAACTTGGGGTCTTCCTATCTTAGTATCCCAGAGTGCTGGGATTACAGATGTACACCACTGTGCCTCTTTTTCTTTATATAACTAATCAATCTTCTATTGAGTGGGCTATGTTTCCTTCCAGTCTTCCCCTGACTTAGCTTTCTTTGTGGTGTCTTTGTTCATGCACAAATTTTAGGTATTAGGCAGCCAAGTCTCCTACAATTTTCTTTTATAGTTAGTAGGCTTTATTACTTACATATGATTCCTCATATCAAGATTACAAAATAGAGCATCTAATATTTCCTCCAAATAGTTTTAAGAGTTCCTTAAAGGTATAGCCTCTATTCCATTGAGAATATTTTATGTGGTTCTGAGAACAGATTTAAATTTTTTTCCAAAAGGACATCTAAATATCTTAATGCTCTCTCTCTCCCTCTTTCTCTATCTCTCTCTTTCTCTCTCTCTCTCTCTCTCTTGAGACAGGGTCTCACTTTTGTAGTTCAGGCCAGCCCTGAGCTCAGCCCTGAACTCACAATAATCCTCCTGCCTCTGCCTCCTGAGTGCTGGGATTACAGGCGTGTGTCACCACACGGGGCACTGTGGTATGTAGTTCTGATTGCTGTTGGGCGTGAGTCTCCATGCCTGGCCTTGTTGTATGTGGTTACCGGTGATCGAACTTGGGCCTTTGCACTTGCAAGACAGGCACTGGAACCATTGAGCTAAATCCTTGGCCTTCTTAATGCTCTTTATGGCATAGCCTATCCTTTAGCTGCTAATTTGAATATAAAGTAATTTGTTTGATGACCATATATTCCCAAAGAGATTTATCTCTCTATGATGTTCATCCCAAAGTCAAAGAAACTAAATTCAAAATGGGCACAGCATTTCAACAAGTATGTAAACAATTTGATAAAAAGATACAGCCATTGACCACAAACTCTAAAAAGAGAAAATGAGATGCTTGGGTTTTTTGTTTGTCTTTGTTTTTATTTTTGGTAGTGCTAGGAATGGAAGCCAGTGGCTTGAGTATGCCGGCTATATTCTCAGCCTTTAAAAGAAAGTTTTGCTTCAATAAGCAAGGTTTTCCTTGAAGGGCCTAGGCTGATCTCGAACTTGTGATTCTCATGCGTTATCTCCAGAGCTGCTGTCATTACAGGTGTGTGGAGTGAGAACTGTATTCTTTTTTCCTTTATTTTAATTATCACTATCATTATTACTATGGGGGGCAGATTGAGACAGGGTCTCACAGTGGAGCCCACACTGGCCTCAAGCTTTCGGAGATCCTCCTGCCTCAGCCTCCCAAATGCTAGGATTACAGGCATGTGCCACCACGTCTGGAATTGCATTCCTTCGTAAACCACGGATGAGGTGGAGTTTCCATCATCAACACAGTTAATTATCCAAAGTCTGGTCAGTATAATGAAGTGCAGTTCATCTGGAGAGATATTGGCAAGGAGACAAAATATTGAGATTAGCAGAAGCTTCTGTTGTTCTAGAAAATCCAGCTGGACTAGGATTACTCGAATCACTGTATTTCACAAACGGGCTGAATGTAAGTGTCTGGAAATCAACTTATTTCCTCGAACCAAGGAAATCAGCCCAACCACATAAGGGAGATCTCTTCATCCCTTCATTCCTTTTGGGCTGAAGACAGTAGCCAGTTACTAGTGACCTCTCTGGCATCCTCTAGACATGAATGATGACATCAATAATAGAAGGCACTGGCATCTGTGGAGAGAAGCATGATAGGTCAATGATATGCCAGGTCTCTGGGCACACTGGGTAGACAGGCCTAGTGATAGTCATATCATCATTTTTTGTAGTTCAGGCTGGCCCTGAGCTCAGCCTCAAACTCACATCACAGCAATCCTCCTGCCTCTGCCTCCCCAGTGCTGGGATTACAGGGGTGAGCCACCACACCCGGCACTGTGATATGCGGTACTGATTGCTGCTCAGTGTGAGTCTCCACACCCAGTATGGTATATGGTTACCAATCATGAACCCAGGCCATTGTGCTTGCAAAACAGGAAAGAAATGAGATTAGCAGGAGCTGAATCCCCCGGCCCATCATTTTTTTTTTTTTTAAAGTGGATTCTCCTCATCTTACTCAGGCTGCTCTTGAATGTCTGAGGTCAAGGGATCCTCCTGTCTCAGCCTCTTGAGTAGCAGGGACAGCAGGCTTGTTCAGAGATGCCTGACCTGCCCATTTATCACTCAGCATTCCCCGAATTTGGTGTTGTCCTAAGGCTGAATACCGCTTCTCTCATTTAATCCTTGCACTAGAAACCTGTCCAGTAGCTTTCTTTACCCCTATTTTCCAAATAGAATATATTCGATCCAAGGTCAGAAGGTTGCAGATCCCAGTTGGAAGCCAGGTAGACCTGGTGGCAAATCAGTGGTGTCTCGGGGCTGCAGGCCACCTCCCCAGGCAGCTGCCGTCCATGCATGGGCGCTGAGCCCGTTTCACTGAGGGGACACAGGGCAGCCGGTCCGGGGCTTGCTCTCCTCGCCGATGCCCAACGGCAAGAGGCCAAGGGCAACAGGAAATAGGGGGTGGCCTCTCTCTGGGCACGAGGCAGGGGAGGGGCGGCCCAACTGGAGGAGCCAGAGGGGCTGGGAGGCCTGAGCCGCACAAAGATCTCTTGTCTTCTGCTTTTGGCACAAGCGAGTGTTTGCAGGCCACCAGGAAGAGCGAGCCAGGAGCCTCGAGCTCCTCTCTGCGCAGAGTGTGATGGTGGGGGTGGGGGGAGGGGCTGGCCGGAGGCAACACGGCAAATGGGACGTGTGGGCTGCGGTCGGGAGGGGCAAGCAAAGAGAGGACTCAAAGCGCTGGCATTTAAGAAGCGTCCTGTTTGTAATCTACCCTACTCCTAACAGGCAGCCTTGACTCCAGCTGGACGAGGCCAGAGGAAGACAAGGGCTCTGCGTGGGGCAGGGAGGGTGGAGGCTGATGCGCGAGCCCCAGCACTTGCGTCCCGCGTCAAGCGCTGCAGGGCGCTGCAGGCTTCGCTGGCCACTGTTTCTCAGGCCGCCTCAGCGGCTCCCTTGGGCAATGGGCTGGGTGACGCCCTGAGTGTGCCAGGAGTCGGTTCCCAGCTGTGTCTGTGAAGAGGGACAGTGCTGAGAAAGAGCCTCAGCCCGGCCCGGCTGACCCCAGCCCTGGTCCGCACGGCTCCGGCTAAATGTCACCTCCGTGGAAATTCCTGAGAACATATTAAGGACTCTTTTTGCTCCCTCATGGGTGTGGGAGGAGAGTCGGCTGCCATTTCCCGGCAGGCCTTGGAGAACCTGATTTTGGCTCCTGGGGAGGAGTCTAGGAAAATATAAACTGCCCGCAGACTCCTCTAAGTGATTCAGTTAGGCCCCACCAGCCCTGATTCCTGGAGAAGCGACAAAGAGAAGGTCCCCAGAGGCTCGCCATCAGGAGGAGGGCGCAGGTGGTTACAGGAAGGACAGGAGCAATCTGGGGCGACTTGATCGGGTCTGGAGTGCTTGGATGGTGTTCTCAGGAGAGTTCCAGCCTCCTCGATCTCTCTAAAATCCTGCCTTCTGAGATGATATACTATTTTCTCCATAATATTAACATCTTACATGGTCTGCAGGTGTAGCTCAGTGATAAGTCCCACTAAATCCCTAAATTGTCTGTGCTGTGCTTAATTTGAGACCCTCCTGCCTCAGCCTCCCAGCGTTTAGGGATTCCATGCTATTTCACCATGCTCCACTGGTGAACTGGGAGAAAAGTGATGGGCCCCTGAGATGCTGGTCTTGTTCTTTGGTCAGGTGTTGGCTACGAGGTTGTGTTTGGTTCTTAAAGTACATATAGGTTATACTTCAATAAAACATGTAATAAACCCTCATCTCTGGCTCCTTCACTGATGTTATTTTCAATTAGAACTCCACAGTTGGAATAACCCCGCTGACCCACTGGTACAGGGCCAACCTCTAAACTTACCCAGAGCTGCCCTCTTTGAGACTACCGTGGACCCTCAACTTTCAAACTGACATGTTCTGGTTGTAATGCACGTTGGTTGTGAACACAGCTGAGAGCTGGATGTTTACCTGGTGCACAGTATAGATAGCAAGAGGCAGAATTAGGTCCATTAACCTAATCAACCCACAGAATTGTGACGTGAGGGTCCACTGTTTAAAGTTGTAGATTGGATGCTGCCTTTCAGGCCTAAGAACCTTGATCTTATACAGGTGGAAAGGGATCATTTTATCCCCACGTCACCTGAGGGTTCCCAGGTTTCCGGAGGGAAATGACCTGCTCAAGTGCTTCCCCCAGAAGAAGGGCTGGATTATAGCCATGAAAGGGTAAAACCAGGTGGTAAGCAGGCTGTGGTGGTGCATGCCTATAACTCCCCCAGTGGGGAGACTGAGGCAGACAGATTGCTGATGAGGCCAGCCTGGGTGATGTAGCAAGACCCTGTCTCAAAAGACAAAAAACAAAACTAAGCAAAACACATTGCCAAATGGTGATCTCCTGGGGACTGAGTCAAGATGAGAGGGTTTTAAACTCTAAGGTCTAAAGCTTCCCTGATTCTCTTATTGTTGCTTTTTGAGACAGGGTCTTTCTTTATAACCCAGCCTGGCCTTGACCTCATAGTGATCCTTCTGCCTCAGCCTTCCAAGAGCTGGATTACAGGAGTGTGCCACCATGCCTGGTTTGACTAGAGTACATTTATAAGACTTTTAAAAAATAAATTTTATTGGCTGGGTGTGGTGACTCACGTTTGTAATCCTGGCACTCAGGGGGCAGAGGCAGGAGGATTGCTGTGAGTTCAAGGCTAGCCTGCACTACTTAGTGAGCTCAGGGCTAGCCTGAAGTACAAAGTGAGACCTTGTCTCAAAAAACCAAAAAAACCCCAAAATTATTTTATGCCATCTCTCCTCTATATCCTCCCTCCCCTTCTGTATAAAAGCTTTGTTTATATTTTTCTTTCTATTTTCACTTTTACTTCCTTGTCCCTTCTTTCCTTCCCCCCCCCTTAATTCCTATTTCTCAATATCTATTCTTATTTTTTTTTTTGAGGCAGGGTCTTACTTTTGCAGTTCAGGCTGGCCTTGAGCTCAGCCTCAGGGCTCACAGCAATCCTCCTGCCTCTGCCTCCTGATGCTGGGATTTCAGGCATGAGCCATCATGCCCTGCATTTTGATATGTGGTACTGATTGCCAGTGGGCATGAATCTCCACATCCAGCACTGTTGTATGTGGTTGTTGGGATCGAACCTGGGTCCTTGTGCTTTCAAGGCAGGTGCTGGAACCACTGAGCTAAATCCCTGACCTTCTATTCTTTTTTTTAAACTTAATTTATTTATTCATTTTGAGACAGGGTCTCTTTTTTCAGTTTAGGCTCTCCCTGAACTTACTATGTAGCCCAAGCTGGTCTCGAACTTGCAGCAATCCTCTTGCCTTTGCCTACTGAGTGCTGGGATTATAGGCGTGCAGGACCATACCTGGCTCCAGTATCTATTTTTAAAAAGTAAAAATCACCACTGTGTGGGTGGCGCACACCTGTAATCCCATCATGGGAGGCTGAGGCAGGAGGAGCACTGGATCTGAGGTCACCCTCAACTGCACAGTGAGTTCAAGGGCAGCCTGAACCACACAGCAAGACCTTTCTCAACGAGATAAAACAAAACAAAATGAAACAAAACAGAAAGGTAAGGTCATGACTCTTACACAGATATGAAATGAATGCGTTTGAGATTTTCACTGAGTCAGTCAGGAAACCAGGCAAATCACAACTGACTCAGAGGAAAGATCAAACGCACAAACTCAAACCAATTGTGGCAGTGCATGCCTATTACCCTAGCGCTCTGGGCGTCCGAGACCAGAGGACTTCGAATTTCTAGGCTGAGCCATTTATCTCATTATAAACAAATACTCCATAAAACACAAAACCCCCTTCAAGTTTAAAAACGATTAAAAACTTTTTTTTTTTTTGAGACAGTCTTGCTAAGTTGCTAAGTTGTTCAGGCTGGAACAAAATTTTTTGTTGCTGTTTTTTTGATATAGGATCTCACCATGTAGTTCAGGCTGGCCTTGAACTCACCGTGATCCTCCTGCCGCAGCCTCCTGAGTTCTGGGATGATAGGCGTGCAGGACCGCACCTGGGTTGTACTGGAACTTGTTATTCTCCTCCTCAACTTCCAAAGTGCTTTAGATTACAGCTATGTGCCACCTGCCTTTTAATTAAAAAAAACCTATTATAAAGTACTATTAATTCCCTTCAAAATACTTCTCTCATTACAAACACGCTTATCCCATCACTCTTGCTACGTTCAGAAGCAGTTCTGGAAGTGCTTTTTTCTAAGGGTCTCTTTGTGGCTCCTACAATGTCCTGAGTTTGTTTAAAATGTTTATATCCATTTCTGTAAAAAAAAAAAAAAAAAAAAAAAAACCCCATTAGGGTATGTCTTTGCCTGTTCTAGTCACCAAATCTAGCACCTTGAGACTTCCGGCTCTTCCCTGGAATCAGAGGTAAATGTTTTGAATCAATTCAGGACACTGAGGCAGCCACGATAACACAACTATGAAAGAGGACTTCAAAACTACTGCAGCAAGGGGCAAGAACGGTGGGATGAGGGTTAGAAGGGAGGGGACGCCTTCTGAGGGGAGTCACGGCCGCGTGTCTCTCACTGTAACTGACTTTCAGAAACTTAAGCATTCACTGTATTGTTGGATCACGTCATGGGCGGATCCTGGGTAACCTCTGTAGTTTACAACCCATGTTACAAACATAGCTACTAACTCATTAGGCCTTGCTTTTTTAGCCAGAGAAAGCAGGCATGCGATGCCCACCTTCTAGGGGTGCTGCTGAGGACGGGTGAAGAATGCAGGCCCTCCGCACAGCGCCCCCACATGGTGAGTCTCTGCATAACGCTTGTACTCTTTAACACAGAAGCCACTTTTCCTGGACTTCCTGCAGACTCGAAAAACTGGAAAGACACGGTGGGATTGCATAAGCACCCCCCACCCTTCCCCCGTCAAAGCGTGTTTTGCAAGAGACATGACAGTATGTGAAATGTCATAACGTATTTATTATTGGTTTCCTAGGAAATGCTCTAATACCCAGAACACAAGCTGTGCAGATGTGAAAGCTTCATACATGCTATAAACACCCCCGTTCTGAAGACATGTGCAACCTACTGTTGCTCGACCTTTATCCAATGACCAGAGGGCCCCCAGGGTCTGCAGAGTGTTGGCATTATTTGTGCATTGCTATGGAGACCATATCAAGGGCAGGCGCCAGGAACACGAACAGGATGCAGGGGTTTAAGGCAGCTAACAATGACAGAGTTTATTCTCCCTTAGTGCATCATCCTTGGACAATATTCCAAATACTTGGGAGATGAGGCGGGCTGCTGAGAGCATTACTCTGGGTGTCTCAGCCAACTCGCTCTGTGAAGTGGGGAGATGCCAGGGACTTCAGTCTGCCACCAAACTGGCTGTAGGACGCCCCCTCACGTTCCCCTGGTGTAAAACGAGGCTGGTGGGGATTCCTGGAGTCCTTTCCAGCATTCTGATAGCAGTCATGTTTGTGGTCAGGGTTTCATCGCGTATCTTGTGTAGTTTAACGTGATTCTAGCACAAGAAAGCCTTTTGCAGGCTTCCGAGATGAGCTATGGCAGTTGGCCAGCCCGGGCTCCCTTCACTGTTAGCCCATCTTGCTCACACAGGGCGGAGGGCCGGCAGCTCTCACACCTTCTTGCCCACAGATTTCTCTTTACTTTTAAGCAGCAGCACAGATTGCGGGCAGCTCGGCTTTTATTGGTGAGTCAGAGAGAACGAAATGAAAATCGGGTAAATCAGCCTCTGTACTCAAGAGTCCTCAGAGCCCTGTTCTGTTTGTTGCCAAAATTCTATTTCCCAAGGAAAAAATCCGGTAACAAACTGGCCGCCTAGAAAATGAGTAAATAACAAGGCACAGTTCACCCCACATTGTTACTGCTCTTTCTCCTTAAGTGTAAAGGTCACAGTGGCGGAGTGTAGGGAATGGCTGGGCTGCCAGGGCCACTCTGTTACCCATGACTTTGTAACCCTCTCACCTGGGCTAAATGACGCCGTTTCTTCAGGTCTTGGCATCTCTTCTCTCGATTTCCCTTTTTCCCCATTTCCCTTCCGTGCCCAATCCTAATGACCATTCCCATGCCTTTGATGTGCATACATTCTTGCAAAAAGATGCAATTTTCTGGATATTTTTAATTTACATGAATAGTAGCATAATACTATAAGACACCTTCATGTCCCACTGTGTCCACTGCAGCATCTTGGCTCTGCTGGACCTGGGTGCCTGAGCCGTGGCTAGCTGCTTTTTAGGGAGAAGGAACGTCCATCTGTCCCGAGGAGCAGGGTGGCCAGCGGGGGTGGTCACCCACCACCTTGTGTGCTTAGGAAGAAGATGAGCACACACCCCAGTGGTGTGTCAAGTCCTTCCCGCGAGCACAGGTAACAGGTTGTCCCTGCTGGGCTCTGTGTGACGGAGAGGGGGAGATTTCTGTCTTTGTGAGCTCATGACCCTGGCACTGGGGCGGGGGGTGAGGCACTGTGGTCAAAAATGTGGGCAACTTCACCAGACCCTACCTCAAAATAAAAACAGAGAAGGGAATTCTCGGTGAAGCACTAAGGGAGATGATGGAACAGTGAAAGGACACGGTGTCCGCCCCAGGGCCCCCTGAGTGTGGCGTTCCGAGGGCCCAGGGCAGTTCTCCCGACAGAAGAAATACACATTCTACCACTGGGCAGCCTGGACTTGTTAGCAGTGCAAGACACACACTGGAGCTGTAAAGACAATTGCATAATAAAGCCTAGTTGAGAAAGAGAATAAAATGTTTGGCAATCTATGGAAACTGACAAATACCAAAAAAAAGCATTTTCTTGGAACAATTCATTTTATTCAAGTGTGTTCATTTTTTCCTCATTATCTGCCTTTGTAGAGGACCAGGCTTTAAAAACATCTAGGATGGATTTTTGCAATGCTTAACTCCATAGCCAACACCCTTTTTTCTATAGCAAAAAGAAACCCTTTACTCACAAGGGAAAGAAAAGGAAAGACTGAGATAGTTTCCAAACTAATTTTTTTTTTTTTTTTTTTGTAACAGGGTTTCACTATATAATTCAGGCTGGCGTGGAATTCACTATGTAGCCCTGGCTGGCCTCAAACCCAGTGATCCTCCTGCCTCAGCCTCCTAAGGGCTGTGGTCACAGGTGTGTACTGCCACACTCAACCCAAAATTTATTTCAACAAAAACAGATCCATGGTTCCTAATCTTTCAGGATGATGCTTGCACTGCAGGGCTGTTTTGGGGGTGAGATGTTTCTCACATCTGCTGTCCCTCTGTATCATGGAAGGGAAATGAGGAGTCCGCAGAGCAGAGGCTGGTGGTCCTCAGAGGTGGCAGTCGTTTCTCATTCTGCCAGGGTGGGGGGGCACAATGGTGGACAGGGGAGGCAGTAACCGGCTGGGTGACACACAGGCTTGGCCTCTGGTGCAGGATGCAGTGTGACTAACGAATCTGGAGCTGGAAGGAGGTGACTCAGAGAGGGAAACAGGAAGAAGATCCAGCACCACCCCCTACCCAGAGGGCCTGAGGAAGGCGCCCCCCAGCTAAGGGCGGCTGGGGCCTTCCATCCAGAGAGTACACTGCGTGGCTACGGCAGTTTTGTCATGAAGCTAGGACACTGATAAGTGAAATGCCAGGTCAGTGTCCTGCCTTCACTGACAACCTATCTGTGGCCACCAGACCCTGTCACGCCCAGTGCTCTGTCCCAGGGACTACGTGCAGGGACAGGGTACCTCTGGTTGGAGGCGTACGCTGCTGGCTCCAGCGTCCCTGGGCCTCCAGGCAGTCGCTCAGCCGGCCCCATGCCAGGCACCCGCCTTCCCTAGCTCTCTGCAGTTTGAGGCTGAGAACCCTGCCTCACAGGTGCCCAGCAAGTGTATTTGGTTGATACACTGTGTAAGTGTCGCTTGGTCCAGGAGATGGGCAAACGTTTGGGAAAGGAGAGCAGAAATGGCAGTGAGGGTGGGGGGCAACGTATCCTCATGAGCCAGGCAGGTACGTGCCTTTGCCCCGGTAGCAGGAGAGCCCAGGAAGGCCAGGAGCTTCCAGGGGGCCAAAGCCTGCCTCCCGGTGAGTCTGCGGAGACGCAGAGTCACAGCTTATTTCTCTCTTAAGCAACACTGGACTGTTCAAGCTTGACCAGAGGGTGGAAGAAAGACAGGCAGCCGGAGGGTCCTAACTAGGCGGGAAGGGCAGCTCTGTTAGGCGCGTTTCTGACGCTTGGGCTGGTACATGATCAGGATGGAGAGAGATGCCACCCCGAAAAGGAAGGTCTGCAGGAACCAGAGCAGCCGGGCCCGGAGGTTTGTGATTCCCTTGTGCCTGCAGAGAAAGAGCACAATTTAAACATCTGCATTTAATTTTAGGCTTTCATAGGGTTGCTGTTTTCTATTTATTTATTTGGCTTGCTTTTTGTTTTGTTGAGGCAGGGTCTCCCTCGATAGCCCTGGCTCATCTCAAACTCAGTGATTCTCCTGCCTCAGCCTCCCAGGTGCTGCGATTATAGGCCTGAGCCACCAAACTCAGCTTGCTTTTGGTATTTTTAAAAAGAAGGCTGCTATGTAGAACAGACTAGAAATGGAGACCTTTCTGCCTCAGTCTCCAGAGTGCTGGGATTACGGCATATGTTACCAGGCCCAGGTGGAAATGTCTCTCTTCACAAAAGAAATCAACTCCAGATATATTAAAGATGTAAGTATGAAAGGGCAAATGCTAGAACTACTAGAAGCCACTATAGCCTTTAACCCCGCAGAGGCATGGGTCACAGAGGTGAGGGGTCTGTATAACTCCCCCATCAGCCGTGACAGATGTAGCATAAGGGAGCAAACAAACACATTGGACAACATTGACTAACATCTGTTTATCCGAAGACTTAGCAGAGTAAAAAAAGACAGTGAGAAGGCTGGGGATTTAGCTCAGTGGTTCTGGCGCCTGTCTTGCAAGTGCACACCCAGTTCATGCACCCAGTTCATCCCTGTAACCACACACAACAATGCCAGGTGTGGTGACTCAAACTCACCAGCAATCAGTACCACATACCACAGTGCTGGGCATGGTGGCTCACGCCTGTGATCCCAGCACTTGGGAGGCAGAGGCAGGAGGATTGCTTTGGGTTCGAGGTTCACCTGGGGTACAGAGTGAGCTCAGGGCAGCCTGAACTACAAAGCAAGATTCTGTCTCAAAGAAAAAAAAAAAAAAGACAGTGTGCAAGGACATTTGCAAAATATCTGAATGGCAAACCACTCGAATTCAGAACCAAAAATGAGCTCCTGGAGATGGTAACAGGACAGCCAGCCAGAGAGAACAGTGGTCCTGCGGACAGGGGAGTGTGCACACACTTGTCCCTCTCTTCAAATAGCAGCCTTTAAAGTACTGGCTTGAGAGCTGGGACGGAGCTCAGTGGCATTGAGCTCTGCATGGCAAGCACAAGGTCCCGAGTTCAGTCCCTGGTACTGGAAACAAAACAGAACAGGCCTAACAGTGGGAAACTGGGATGGAAGACATTAGGCATAAGCATATGCAAAGTTTTAAAAATATTTATTTTAAAATTGATTTTATTGGTACAGGTTACATACATGTTGTGATCACAACTGACACTGAAAATCTGTACCAGTGCATGACATGACTTCATTTTCATTTTTTCCCCATTCCCCTGCCATTATCTATGTTTTGAGATAGGGTCTCACTATGCACTGCACCCTGGCCTGGACTCATTATGTAGCTCAGCCCGGCTGTGACCTCATGGCTATCCTCCCACTCCTGCCTCCTGAGTGCTGGGATTACAGGCATCTGCCATCAAGTCTAGAAAGTTTTTTTTATAAATTATATATACTAAGCTCTTAATAATGATTTCTGGGATAACATGAAACCTTCACTTTTAATTGTTTTGCTTCTACGTTTTTATCACAACATGTATAATGTTTATCAGTAAAGATGTTCATTTTGAAATGAGTACATGGAAGATTAACTTATATTATCCTAGAAGTATGAAAGATACAGTACTTAGGAAAGGAAATTATGGATTTGCTGCCACTTTGGAATACTAGGCTCTGTGAATGTCAGTGCTTATTTTTTTGCTGTTCCTGATTTTTTTTGAGACAGGTTCTCACTATGTAGTTTAGGTTGGTCTTGAGCCTACCACACAGCTCAGGATGAACTCACGCTCGCTACAATCCTCCTGCCTCAGCCTCTTGAGCTGGGATTATAGGTATGTAGCACTGTGCCCTCACCAGAGATTCCAAATGCCAGTGTAAAACAGGTGTCAAGTGCTGCTGCATTCTAGGTTGAAGGGCTGCACAAAATACTCCCAAGGCAAGACTTCACAATGAGGCCAGTGGAAAGAGACACTGAGTACAGGACTTTCCCTTTCCTGTCATAAGCCAAGCAAAGGGAACTGCTTCTGTGGAAGCACTGGGGCTGGACATCAGGCCCCTGAGGTTTGAGAAGGGTTCATGATCTGATTCGGAAGAGTAAGGGCTGGACTGACAGCACTAGGAGCTGTATACTTTTGTAGATCACACTGGGAAGAATTATGCGTGGAGCTTTAAGAAAAACACAATTCCTAAGTCAGAGGCAAGACCTATGGGACCAGAATCTCGGGGTCTGGAAAACAGACCTATATATTTTGAGAAGGTTATGCAAGTGACTTAGCTGTCAAATCAGATTAGACTCATCACCCTGTCAATAATTTAGCTCTTTTCAAACAAGAAGACTTACTCTTTTGTTCTCTTTGGGGCTTTATGGAGAGTCTTAAAAACAGAACAAAAGCCGTCTCAATTAAATAACCAAATAATGAAGAAACTAACACAAACAAACTGAATTCCCTCATCAAACATTACTGGGTACTCTCTCTGGCAGGCTCAGTATTGCAAAGTCAGATCTACCTCGAAGTGTGCTCAGCTTGCAAGGGCATGAATTATTTAAATGTAACTATTCTCAACTTAGACACTAAGAGAATGGTGAGAGACTTACTTGCACAATATCATGGCACATAAAGACTCTCCGACGTGAATCAGCCAAGCAAGCCAGTATCTGAAGCCAAAAAAAGACGTATTTCTAGTTTAAGGTGATCAAATAACCATAGAAACCTTTTTAAAAAGTGTCTTAACATGAATTGGCTCTGCTGATGGACATCTAATGCCAGCCACAGGACTGCCAGGTGTGCAGTGGGTCTTTGGCTGCGGTGTCCTTACCCGTTGCGCAGGAGGGTTTGATGGTTGCCTGCCAAGTACTTCGTGAAGGTGCCCAGTGGTCCAAGGCTCTGATAGGGGATACTCTGGGGCCAGAAGACAACCCACTGAAAGAGAACCAAGCACAGAGTATCTGTGAAGTCATTTAAAAGATCAGTAACTGAGAGCAGCTAAAAAATAATACTGATTGTACAGAACACCACAGACCAAAGCAACGCCGAACCAAATGATCTGCTCCTTCATTTTTGACTTGTTTTCTTAAAAGCAACTTTAATAAGATTTACGGAGGAAAATATACTGTTATCAGACTCTGCCCAGGGTGGCTGACTCCTAGTCTAATGAATTAGCACAAATTATTTTATAGAGGTTACTAATAACTTTCTATGAATTTATGTGTCTTGGCAAATTCTTACTGGAAAAACTACCACTTAATTTAGAACTCCTTCCTTTTCTTTCACTTATTGTACCTCTCAAACTAAGAATGACCCACTGGGTAGAGACAGAAAATATGGACGATCAGAATTGTAATTTTAATAGTAACTTGATAATCAATACAAAATTTATGCAAAATGATCAGCTTTTCTTCTTTTTCCACCTTGTGTACTCTGCCAGTTTAGGTGTATCTGAGAATAATTAAATGCCAACAGCACCAAAATCCATTTGCATTCAGATCTGTCAAGAATATCTTTCCCACAGTGAACCGCAGGGAACAGAAAGAGAATCTGGTAGCTTCACAATATCCCAATTTGAAACTCTCCAAACTTTCTTCCTTCTATATTCTAATTAGTCAGAGACACAGAATCGGAAGCTGAAATTCACCTTAGCAAAATTTCATTTCAATGTCTACTTTACATATGAGAAAACCAGGACAAAGGTGGTCGATCACCCCTGACACCAACGAACATCACTATGGACATGACAGATCCCTAGTTTCCCGGGGCCATATATCCCAACAGCTTTTCCTTCATTTATCATTATGCCAGTGTTGCCCTCGATCTATTTCTCAGCGTCTTTCTCATTATCTTTAAACAAGATTATGCTTCGGCTAGACTGAAGCGGCTCTTCTGGAGAGCCATCATCTTGCTTTCACACATATTCGGTCTGTCTCTTCTTACCAGTCAATTCCTACCCAGCCTTCAGGTTTATCCTCACTTTCCAACCAATCCCAACTGCTGCACTCTGCGTCAGAAGCCCTCACCCTGAACTGACAGGTCTAGAACGGACAGTTGACTTTAATTCCGCTTGTGTGATTGGCTCAGACTAGTGTAAGCCTCTGTAACTGCAGGGGTGATGGGGGCGACGCGAGAGCCACAGCTCTAACCGCGAACGAGTCACGCCAGCTTCTGCAGTCCTTGCTCTAACCCCCCTCGGACACCTAAACAACCACCACATGCGCATGCGCAGCGACACCTTTCCCACAGCCCCTTTCGCGCTGGCCCCAGTAAACCTCACCGCCAAGTAGCCCAGCCCTAGGACTGTGATGAGCGCGGGCAAAAGTCTGACAGAACGGAAGTACGCAGTGGGGTCCCTTCTGGCCTCCGACTTTGCCTCCACCATGTTGAAAGAATCGTTGGGTGGAACATGCCTTGCCCATACCTAGAATAAGCTGACCAGCCGGTTCCTCAGAGCTTGAGGCGCTCATTAGGCCCTGGCCTACCAGTGCGCCTGCGCGTCCCCTGACTCTCTTTGCGCCTGCGCGGCTCCCTCCCCGAGTTCCCTGATCCCGCGGCCCCAGTCCTTACCGTGTAGTAGCCAAAAGAAACGGCGATGACTGTGAACCAGAACAGACTTACTCTCTGGAAGTAGGCCGCGTCATTGGCTGTCGGCGCCATTGCGGCAGCGCCTCCCTGGCAATGAGCAGCGGAGCGAGGGGGCGTGGAAGCGGGAAGGGGTGGGACGATCGCTCCTTCAGCGTACGCCCAACTGGGGAGAAGATGTAGATTGTGAAGTTCCGGAAGAGAGTACCTGTGCCCTGCTTAGATAGAGTGGCCAAGCTGGATTGACGCCTGAGCTCCGCTTACAGGCTGCTTGTCATCTTGTAGGGCAGTTGTCTCTAGTGGGTGTAGTGTTGCTGGGTTTAAGATAAAGCTGTTAAGAGGTGTTCCTGCGATAGCCTCGAGTCAATTTTTTTTCCCCGCTCCAGGATCTACCTTGAGTCAAATATTTTTTTCCCCCTCCAGGATCCTACCTGGAGCAAACACATAGTATTAATATAGCTACTGTGTGTCCGGGGAATCAAGAGGAGTTTCTTGAGGCTAGAGGAATGAATCTGTCTTTGAGGCTGACCACTCTAACTGCTCTCTTAACTTGACATCTAAAACTCATGAGGAAAGTTTTGGTTGAGGAGGAAAAGCAGTGTGAGAAGGTAATGGTTCTGGGAGGGCAGCCTTGATCGGACAGAAGGAACATGGGCTGCTGGTGGTGGTATTGCGGTCAGGTTGCCCCGTGGCCAGCCAGGCGGTCCTCACTCTCAGTCACAGCACACCTTACTATGGTATGGGAAGTGAAGACAAATTAGATGCCTAATGCAGTACAGAAACTCCTGCTGGTGTTGGACTAGAGGGTGCCAGGAATGGCTGACTCTCTGGAGTCGCTGCAGTGTAATGAAAATTTGCCATCTTCTCCTCCATTTGTGGGTTCAGTGCTCTGCAGTTATTACAGGAAGATAGTGAATTGTTTGGGGAATCTGTACGGTAGTTGACTTTCAGTCTTGACTTTCGATCCGATCTGTACGGTGAGCAGTAGAAGATGGTTTACTTATAGCAAAGCGTAAACTGGACCAACCTGTCTATATTAAAAATGAAAGTTGGTCGTCATTTTACCTGAGTTAGACTGTGGGGCAGCACCGCTGGTCCAATTTGGGATGTCTGCCTACCTGCTGGACACCCCAGTGTCATCATCTTGAATGATCCGGGTGCTCTGGATTCATTTAAAAGCTATGACTTTACACCTATGGATTCTCCTGCAGTTTATGTACTGAGTAGTATGGCTTGTCAGCGTCACGACTCTGTCATGTGGAGGACCCAGTGGTCAAGTCTTTGCAGGACTGGCTTCAGTAAGAATTATGGCTCACCTGGATCCCCACAGCTCTCTTGCAGATGTTTGTATGCTGACGCTGTAAAAAAACCACAGTTCTGGATCCATAACACCACTTCTAATAAGTGCAGAAGACCAACAAATACTTTCATGCCTTTTGCCAAAAAATAGAGTTGAATATACTCAGATGTATCCAGGGAAAGTTAACAGCCAAAGTGAAATACTTCTTGACAGGTGGGAGACAGTGAAGACTGAAGAAAGGAGTATGTACACATTAGAAGCAAAGCCTTTGGCTAAGGACAAAAATGTTTAAATCCTGACCGTTGGAAAAGGAAAAGAATGAATTCAAGCTCTCAACAATATTAAACTAGTATACTATGGTTCTTAAGTCTATAGTTGCAAAGACGTTGACTCTTTTTAAAAAAATGACTCTTGGTACATTTTAGGTATACATTATGATCATGTTTATCATTGAGAATTTGTACAAGACATTAACTTGATAGGCTTAAGAAGATCAAGCTGTCACCACTGGTCCTGAATATATATGATCATAAGATTCTGATAGCATTGAATCTTGAAATTATTTAATAATATGAGTGAGGATTTGCTTTCTCCATTAGAGCATTAAGTATGCTACAACTGTTAACATGGTAAACCAAATTGCCTTATTTTCCTTCCAGACTTCATATATGTCTATCAGATGATATAGGCTTGAAAATTGATATCCTGTGGTGCTAAAGTAGAAAGAGAGACGAAGTGTACATGTGTTTATTGTAGATTGTACGAAGGGTAATTTAAAAACATGTCACTTCTGTTTATACATTGGCTTCTTCCTGCTTGTTAATCTGAATGTGTACATGATGGAAAGCAGAAGAAAGAAGCTGGAGTTGGGATTTCACAAGCGCCCACCACATGGCCCGGCATCTGTGCCAAACACAGGCACTGTCAGTCCCTCCGGTACCCAGACAATGGAACATGTGGCAGGTGGATGGCGTCACTGTCACCAGCTGCTTTTCCTGTGGATATGCTGACTTTTGGCACCAGGTGGCAGCATTAGTCTGTTATTTGCAATGGAGACCAGCCTGGGCTGAGGGAAAGTTAGTATTGGGATATATTCACCGCAATGGTGTTATTAACAGTAGACACCCTTGTATCTTTGAGCTTTGTGTTCTGTTTCTCCTCAACCACGTATCTTAAATATATTCTGTCATCAGACCTTTTTGGCGGGGCAGTCTTGCACTTTACTTCTCTTCCAGCTGTTTAAAATTAAACAGCTGTCCCATTAAACAGTGCTGAATACATTGGCAGTACAGCTTTTTTTGCTCTGAGCTATAATCATGGCTTCTTTTGTTATTCACCAAGTGGTGTTTTGTTGGAAATCAAAGCTAGAAATCATTACACTTTTTCATGATGCTACTCTTCAGTTTTCACATATATATTATTTCAAATAAAATGAAAAAAGTTAAGAAAATAAATACACATGGGCAGGAATTCAAGAGTATATGAGTGCTAAACAGTTGGTATGATTTTTTTTTTTTTGAGACAGGGTCTTGCTTCTTAGTTCAGGCTGGTCCTGAGCTCACTATGTAGCCTAGACAAGCCTGGGACTCACAGCAATCCTCCTGCCTCTGCCTTCCAAGTGCTGGGATTACAGGCAGAGCCACCACACCCAGCATTGTGTTATGTGGTACTGACTGCTGGTGGGCATGAGTCACCACACCTGGTATTGTTGTATGTGGTTACTGGGGATCGAATCTGGCACCTTGAGCTTTTGATGCAGGCGCTGGAACCACTGAGCTAAATCTCCAGCCCAGCATGATTTCTTAATATTTTAATTTTGTATCTTGATTTTAAATCTTTTTATACTTGGTCTTAACTGTAAGTTGCTTCAAACCTTTCTTTGAAATCCAGAAGTTGAAGCTATTAATTCAAATGATGTCCACAAGAATCCAAGGAGACAGACAAGCCAGGATTTATCCATGCCATTGTGCAATCCCTCGCTCACTGAATTTTCAGACTTTATTGGGCACCGTTTAATGGGACAGGCATGGTGCAAGATGCTGGGTGCAACAATGATTACGACTGATTATGACAGTCCCTGAAAGGACTCACGGGGCAATGGGACAACTACTGAGTAAAGTGAGGCACAGTGGTCTATGCCTTGTCCACTGTGGAAGAAAGAGGTTGCTGCTTGGGAAGATGTGACTGGAGCTGGAAAGGGTGCCCAGGTCCTCACTCTTATCTTCACCTTTAGAGTTGAGTTAGGAGGAGGTGTAATATTCTCCAAAAGCAAGTGGAGTAGACAGGGCAGAAGCTCCCAGCCAACCATTCACTAAGTTCTGACCCTTCTACTTACGTGATAATCGGGAAGGGTTTTTGTTGTGCTGGTACTGGAGCTTAAACCTGTAGACTGAGCTACATCCTCAGGCTCTTTTGTTTTTTCCTTTGAGAATAGGGCCTTATAATTTGCAGAGGTGGGAGTGAACCTCCAGACCCCCGTGGCTTCAGCCTCCTCAGTGCTGGGTTTACTGGTGTGTGCCACCACACCTAGCTGAAAAGTCCCTCTCTCTGTGTTGATTGTTGGAGACCAATATTTGGTTGTTTCTAGCAGCACTGCAGGGCTCGGGACACAGACCTTTAAAAAAATGAATACATCTCAATGCTGGATGTGGTGGGGTACACGTATAATCCTAGCACTTGGGAGGCTGAACTCCCAAAGGAAGAATGTCTTGTTTGAGGCCAGCTTGGACTACAGAGTAAGTTCAACACTAGCTTGAACTACATTCTGAAACCCTATCTCGTAAAACAGAACAAACCAAAACAAAAATGCACCTTGAGACCATAATCTTAAGTGAAATAAATCAGACAAAAGATTAAATATTGTATTGTTTCTCTTATATCAGAAATTCAAAGTATAAATGAGAAGCAGAATGGAGGAGTAGACACTAGAAAGTAGGAAGAACTTGTTCAAATGGGAAAGAGAACAAGAGCTGGGAGTAAGTGAGTGGGAAGGGGAGAGGGGTTTTAAGAAAAGACAAAAACTGAAGGAAAAATAATGGACAAGTGCTAAGTGGGGAGGGGAAGAAGGTTTGGAGGGAAGGGAGAAGAAAGAAAGAAGGTATGAAGATGAGTTATGCGCATGTACCAATTCCTTAAGATAAATATCAGTACCCACTACAGACGTATTAATAAAAATATATCTAAAAAAAGAAGGAGGTAGGACTAAACTAAGTAGACCTCTACCAAAGTCAACTTTAGTATAAAAAAGTGTGAAGTAGAGTTTTCAGGAAGAAAAGAGAGACTGGCGTGTTTGATGATGATGGAGTGCGAGCCACAAGGTGGGGCAGTTTGAAGCTGGCCTGTTGAGCTCAGCTTGTGACATTTGAAAAAGAAAACGGACACAGAGAAGACTGGATCTGAGCAAAGGTGAGAAGCAGGGCAGGGATGGAAGTGCAAGACGTGGACTGTCGGAGGAGCTTGGTGGAGGAGAGACAGAATGGGTTCCTGCGTGGTGTGAATTTACTGATTGAGGAAAAAATAAAAAGCTGACTGAACAGTGAAGTACTGGGAATAGACCAACAACCAGAGTGGTTAGTCTCCAGGGATGGCGAACCTTTTAGAGCTCCCAGTGATTCCCATGGCCTGCTTGGCACGTGGGACATAGGTTTGCCACTACTGCTGGTCTCTTCGTCCTAGAGCCTGACCTGTTACTCAGTGAATCTCTGTGCATCAGGACTCAGCTGTACCATCATCTCACAGCTACAGGCCACTGCAAATGAAGGACTTTCCTTGGCGGTCCCAAGGCCTCTTCTAGGCTGGGCCAAGCCTAGGCCCACAGGGTCAAAGGCAGGGCTGCTGGGTCGCACAGCAGCCACACAGCATCTCCTCACCACTCCCTTATGCCCTTGAAAAGTACCCCGTGGGTTCTCTGCGATGACAGGCGACTCGGCTGTCCCCAAAGAGGAAGCACTTATGAGAGGGCGCAGGTCAGCTGTGGGTTGTCATGTTCCTCACTCTCAGGCCTTCCCAGTGCTCCCTTTAGTAGCTTCCTTCACAATGCAAAGGGACACTTTTTTTCTAAAAGATGATTAGAGCCTCCCAGAATCCACCAAGGAATAAATAGCAGTCGAGAATGACTGTGGGGTGTAGGAGGGCTGGCAGAAGTGCACAAAGAAGAGGTGCTTCTGTTCCCAGTGTCACCTCTCTAGCAGCGCAAGCACATTCTGGTGCAGGGAGCCATGCCCCATCTAGACAGAAGAGTCTCTGTCTCAAGAAGGAGCCTACCTGGCCTCTTCCCTGTGCTGCAGCGGGGGAATGAGCAGCTCCCACGCCAAGAGGCACTTCTCATAATCCCGGAAGTTTCTGTCAGCCAAACTCTTGAGCAGCTGCTGGAGTTCTGCTGCCTCTACACACTGGCCTTCACTCAGGCACTGTAACACTGTGCAACCCTGGCACCCCTCCATGTCCGCTGCCACTTTGGGGCAGTTTTTCTGCCTGGGAGCCACAGCTCGGACTCTGGCTTTGAACTGTGCTTGAACTTGATTTCTACTCTTCAGTACACTCCTCCTGGAGTCAGAGTATAAAATATTCCCTGAACACAGGGAAGAAGTCTTCTATGTTACCGGTCAGCTGTTGCAAGACTGTAGAGCTGTTCCTGACTCAAGATGATAAGACTCAGCCAGCTCACCTTTTAAAGTGCTCTACATGGTCCATACAGGCCACAGTCTCTCCCTCTACAAGGCCCTCTGTGTTTTCTGTGATGATCTGCTGGGCTATGCTATCAATGGCTTCTAGCCTGAGTGCAGAAGTAGCTAAGTACTCATCTACAGCTGCAAACTCAACAGGGGACTCCTCCGCTTATGCCCTCCTGAGATCCATTTGACTCAGTCACCCAGTCTGGCCAGGAAGGCTATCCCCTTCTTCCTGTAGGCATGTTAGTCCTTAGCAGTAAGAAAAACATGAAAATGTTCATTGAAAGAGAGCACAAGATGATGTGCAATTCTTTGTAGGAATTTATCCAAAGCCTTTCTTCTGGTCTCCACAAACTCTTGTTTATTTTTGTTTTGGAGACAGAGTCTCACTATGTAATTCAAGCCAGTCTTGAGCTCACTAACTAGCCCAGGCTGACCTCAAACTCTCAGCAATCCTCCTGCCTGAGCCTCTCAAGGCTTGTATCACCATGTAGTTCCACCAGCTGTTCTGAGAGAGGATCAACGACGACTTTCATCCACACAGGGAGCAGGGGAATACGATCCTTTCAGTTTGCTCCTCAACCAGTCAAAATGGCCGACGTACAGAATATTCTGGCAAGTCTAATTTCACCTGAGTACTTTTGGTGTGATCCTAGACGTACCGAAGGTCTCCATGCTATAGATATCCTTCTTGGGGCCTTCTACTGTGACCATCACAGTCATCCTCAAGCGGACTCTAGAAAGGAAGAGGAAGAGCTGGGCTCGACATGCTTGCTGGTTGTCACTGCTGCGCAAAATGAGAGTCGCTGAAGCTGTGGCCATCAGCAGGTCTGCTGGAGTGGCATTCGCCCAGGGAGGGGGCCCCACCATAATGGCTGTTGCAGCTTCTTCGTGCTGCTTGGACTGTGTGACCCACAGGGCCTCAGCTAGGTTCTAGACTGTTCACAGGCCTGTAGGCGCCTCCCCTGAGGCTGCTGCTGCTCTTAGTTCTGCCTCAGGGATGGCTACCTAATGTGAAATAATCTATAAGCATGGGTTGTGTTTATTGTGCCCAGAAGACAAAAACAAAATCCACGCATTGTTATCTCCTCCCTGCCTTCGGGAAAGTACACAGGACCAGAGCAGTGATGAGAACAGTACACAGGACCCCAGAGGCTGGAGCAGGAGGACATATTTGAACTCAGACTGGGCAACACAGGGACTTTGTAAGACTCTCTCACATTAATAAAACAACAACAACAACAATAACAGTAAAAAACCAGCTGGAGATATAGCCAGTGTGAAGGTCCGGGTTCAGAAAGAAGAAAAGGTTGAATTAAGGATGGGGATTTAACTCAGTGGTTCCGGTGTCTGCCTGGCAAGCCTAACACCTTGGGTTTGATTCCTAGAACCACACACCACAATGCTGGGTGTGGTGGCTCACACCTGTAATCCTAGGAATCAGTACCACCCACCACAATGCTGGGCATGGTGGCTCACACCTGTAATCCTAGGAATCAGTACCACTCACCACAATGCTGGGCATAGTGGTTCCACCTGTAATCCCAGCATTGGAGAGTCAGAGGTAGGAGGATTGCTGTGAGTTCAAGGTTAGTCGAGCTACAGAGTGAGCTCAGGGCCAACCTGGACTAGAAAATGAGGCCTTGTCTCAAAAAAAAAAAAAAGAAAACAGAAAAAAAAAAAAAAAACCTAAACAAACAAAAAAGAATGAATTAGATAAAGTGATGTCCACAAAACATTAGAGGTCTGTGCTTTGATGTCCTTAATATCAGCCTGGGGTCCATGCTGCCTCTAACCTCGACAAAACGTAACTAATGAGGTGATCCTGTGAAGAGGCCCTTTTCTTACTTCCCAACAGCCTTCGATAAACTAGGTTAAGGACCTCAAGCAAGAGGCTTGGGGTCAAGGATCCCATCAGCCCAAGTGACTCTGCTCCCAGGTCCCCAAGACTCAGTGAGTGTAAACACAAGACACTGTGCATGTGGTGGCGCACACCTATGTTTGCAGCATTCGGGAGGCTAAGGGTGGGGGAGCACCGAGAATTTGAGGCCACCCTGGATCACATAGCGAGACCTTGCACAAAGCAAAGTAAAGCAAAGCAAAATACCCCCCCCTCCCACGTATACTAAAGATTACTAGAATAATGAAATCCACTTGTGAGCTTCAAAGTTTGCACTGTTGGTGAGTGATAGGTAGTATAGTGAAAGTTCAGTTCCGTCAAGACAATCTGCGTTCGGCGGGGGATGGTCTACGATGGCTCTTTCCTGGACGGGTTACCCAGGTGTAACAGCAGCAAAGACTTGGCGTTTCATTTGAGAACTGTCGCTCCAGAGCACTCACTGCCGCTTGGAAAGACTGCGAGTCACAGCCGTGACCACACCAGCAGGGACTCTGCATCCGTGTAGCATCAGAGATTGAGGACCACTGTAGCACCTGTAGAGGCTGTGGGCTGAAGTAGCACTGGAGAGATCTTGACCTGCTCAGCGACTATGCAGCCTGCAAACAAGAAGGTCCCCTTAGTACCTGAGACCTCACTTGAGAAAGAGACTTCGTACTGGAAATTTTCATGGAGGACAAAGGTGAGTTTTGTTGGGGGAACTGAAGCATGCTGTATTTGTGGCTGGCTGTATACCTAATGTCCTTGTGTGTGTGTTTGGTTTTGTTTTTCGGTTTTCTTTTGAGACAGAATCTTGCTTCGAAGCCCAGGCTGGCTTCGATTTCACAGGATCCTCCTTCCTCAGGCTCCCAAGTGCTGAGATTATAGACGTGTGCCACCACACCCAGTCATTTGATTCAGTTTTCCAGGAATTTGATTAGCTTTGGTTTGAAGTTTTACTACTGCATCACTGGACATTTCAGGTTCTTTCTGCATGTTTATAATTTTGTCTCCCTTACATATAGCACTTTCTTTAATTTCATGCAGGCAGGTTTCTAGTTCTTGGGTTTTCCTGTGGTCAGCTGTGCAGCTCTTGGGATAACACGAGGACTCCTGCTGTCTCACGGCAAGATTACCACAGGCATTAGATGCTGGAGAGACTAGCGCCTGGGAGTCTGTTCAGGTTCCCGCATTTCTCCCTCACTGATGCTCCTACTCCTTACACCCAGCAAAACCTTTCTCCTCAAACTCCATCCATTCACTTATATTCACTTATTATCTTGTCATTACAGACATGATTCACTTGACAAATGCTGTCGTTGTCTTTGTGGATGTCAAGATGTCCAAATGAATACTCAGCCACTCTCCCAAAAATGGAATCTTTTTTTTTTTTTCCCCTATTACTAAGTATTTGTTGGAATTCAGTCTTTTACTGTGAGGTCATTTTCTGAGAAATCTCTGAGAATTTCCTCAACAGGCAGAGGAATGTTCTGGTTCAACTTGAGGGACCTGGATTCTGTGCACCATCCCTCATAATCTTGTGGGAGGTGCTGTATTTTAATCTGCAGTTCATCTTGTTTGTTCACTTAATCAGTGAAAGCCATTTCAAAATTATGGATGGGCTCATGTTCTTCCTTTGTGTTTGTGACATGGCTTAGCCCATCCGTAACTTTCTTCAGGTCTTTGTGGAATTCCGTGGAACACCTCTGGTTGGCAGTGAGAAGTTTCTGAAGCTGGCTTGTGAAGATGGAAAGGAGAGGTTTGCTTTCATTCTAAATGAAAGCTTGTTCTGAGTTTCAGTTTCTTTCTCTATCAAGTCACAATCTATTCCAACATTCATAATGATTATCCATCTCTGAGTGTCTCTTCAGAAGCTCTCTTGAAAGGCCAGAAAGAGATAAAATGTCTAAGGAAAGGGATGTTCTTAAAACAGTAAAAAGCTCTTGAAGGGGAAAGTGAGCAGCTGAAAGAACATTATGGAGAGACTTTGGTTAAAATCCAAGAGATTCAAGACAAAGAAGACCAGCCTTTCATTATGGAAGAAAAAGATGAGAATGGTAGAATAATGGGTGGGACAGAAGGGCAGTTTGAGGCCCTAGAGTCCACACTACTAAGAGTGAAATGGAAGAGCCCGGTTGTCTGGGAAACTTCTGGAAAATTGAGATCCAATATCAGCCTTAGCTAAGGGGAGAGACAACCTTCAGAATCTTCCAGAAACCTTCAGGTCAGGACATGACCAACTTGCAGAGTGCATCAGAGATGGGCTTTGAACACTAGCAAACAGAAGAGGAATTTAAGGTTATTCATGAACTGCTTGGAAGAATGGGAATAAACCACTGAAAATCTGAGGGGGACTCTTTCAGGGAAGGAAAGTGAAATGGTGGGCGTTCAAAAGGGAACCAGTGAGGAATTACAGAAAAAGGCCCCAGAGCTTTATGAGCAAAAGGAACAGCTTATTGGTGTAACATAAACTAGTGAGATATAGGGGGAAAAAATGAATGAACCACAACTCAAGGAGTTTCTCAAAGCCAAAGATTCTACTGTCCAGGGCGTAGAGAATGGTAGGCTCGAGTCGAGAAAGAGACTTCCAGAAAGTCAAGCAGAAATCAAAACTATAAACAGGGCAAGAGATGAACTGCCATGGATACAGGTGACCCTCCAGGTGGAGAGAGATCAATTGGGAGAAAACGTCAAAGACACTAGCCAAACTCCTGCACTTGAGGAAGAAGAACTAGTTTTTCTATACTTTTTCATTTACTAATACGGCTGAGTATTTTCATCAGTCTCTTTCTTCTTCATAATGTAGGAGTTTTTCTTATGACTAAAGAAATCTTTTCCGATCCAGGAAATCAGAGATAATTTCATTTTATTTCCTGAATTTATACGAGGTTTTTGTTTGTTACTCTAGTAACAAGGTTGTTCACGTACCCAAGTCAAACTGGGTATAAATGTCACTGACATTGAGTCCGTGACAGGCATTAGAAAAACTGCAAGGGGTGCAGAATCAGCTGAAGATCCTGTCTCTAGAAGACTCCGCCTTGTCTAGGGTGAGGCAGAGACTGCGCTCAGCAGTGATTGGTTGGGCTGGCAGTGGGAGGGCGGAGACTGTCCGGGCGTTGGTGGGTGGATTTTGGTGTGATTGGAGGAGCCAATAAGGCGAGGGTATGGTGGGAAATCTCGGCAGAGTATTTAAGGAGCTCTGCCTCAGCGCTCTCATTTCTACACTGGCCACACTTGGGGCGCGGTTGTTGACGCGACTTTGGAGAGTGGTGTCACTTGGAGGTGGTGTACTCGGCGTTGGACATGGCTTCTAAAGGTAAATTGTCTGGTGGCAAACTGGCATGTGTCGATTTTGTGACAGGCTTTGTAACATAAACTTTTGTGGTTTGGAAATGTTAAACGCTTTTAAAAGTGCAGGTGGGAGGATCACAAGTGGAACCCAGCTTGGGCACCTAAATTAAATTAGTGAGAAACTACGGAATTTAAAAAGGCCCAGCTGTGGGCCGGGGATTTAGCTCAGTGGTTCCGGCGCCTGTCTTGGAAGCGCAAGGACCCGGGTTCGATCCCCGGTTACCACATACCATACTGGGTGTGGAGACTCATGCCCAGTGGCAATCAGTACCACGTACCACAGTGTCGGGCGTGGTGGCTCACGCCTGTAATCCCAGCACTCGGGAGGCAGAGGCAGGAGGATTGCTGTGATATGAGTTTGAGGCTGAGCTCAGGGCCAGCCTGAACCACAAAGCGAGACCCTGTCTCAAAAAACCTAAAAAAAAGAAAAGGTCCAGCTGTGGTTTAAGTTCTGCGTACCAAGGGAAAAGTGCCAGAAGCCAACTAGTAGGCTGTGGATATCCTGTGTCATGAAGGTGACTCTCTGTGGAGTCTGGACAAGGATTTGTGGAGCAGGACTTTCTGAGAGGGTAAAAAATTAAAAATGGACCCATGATTACAGTTAAAAAAATGCTTATATGTTTTTAAAAAACTACTTATATGGCATGATCAACATATGTGGTGTAATTGTGAATCAACAGTTTATTTTATACACACACACACACACACACACACACACACACACACACACACACAACCTCGAAAGAAAAACGCCTCAGTTTACCCTTCATCTCTGTGGCCCAGAGGAGGCGCTGCTGCCCGGGAAGACTGCTTGGGTCTGGGTATCTCAGGACATCTCCTGTCCTGGCTGCTGGCCTGCTGCTCCCAGCCCCAGGGCCAGGGGTGGCCTGCGGGTGTGAAAAGCAGCTCCACGTGTCAGCTGTTTTCTAGCAGCCACGCCTCTGTTGGGGGAAGAGGGGAAGGTGAGTACAGCTTCCTCGGTTCCCAGGTGCTCCGGGCGTGAGGGCAAGTGCAGGACAGTGCTCCAGAAATGAGTTTAGGTCTTTTCATCCTCCAAACCTGGCGTTTTGTGCCCATGAAATAATAACTCCCGTACTACTCTCTCCTCATTTCCTGGAAACTACCATTTTACTTTGTTTTTACTTATCAATTTGAATACTTCAGGTGCCTTTTATGAGGAGAATGGTTGGATAATACAATAGTTTAAGTTTTTGGAAGAGCACCATATAAGCCACACTGCTTTGTATTTCCACTGATAATATACAATGTTTCCAATCTCTATACATCCTCCACTACATTTTTCTTGTTTTTCAAAAATAATAGCAACCCTAAAGGACAGACTATGGTGTACGTCTGTGGATTCGATTTCCACTTAGTGATAAGTAATTTAGACATCTTCCCGTGGCTGTGTCTTTCTCACTGTCTCTGCTTTTATATTCCAGTAATTTTTGTCATTCCTAAGAAATATTTCAACTTTTTGGAAATCTTACATAAGGTCCATTTAGTTAATTCATTTATTTTTTAGTGGGTCTTACTAAGTTTCCCTGGCTGCTCTCCTCCCACTGAGCAAGGAATCCTCCTACCTCAGAATTTGGAGTGATAGAGATGCAAGTCTAGGCTGCTGACGTGTCAGTGATCTGACTTCAGTGACCACTATTAATAGATTACAGTCAACAGTGTTATAAGTCTTTTATTTTTTGAGACAGGGTCTGTCTTTGTAGTTTAGGCTGGGCTTGGACTCACTATGTAGCCCAGGCCAGCCTTGAACTCAGCAATCCTCCTGCCTCTGCCTCCTGAGTGCTGGGATTATAGGTGGGAACCACCACGCCCAGCACTGTGGTATGTGGTACTGATGGGTGGGCAACTGTTGTATGTGTTTACTGGGAATCGAACCCAAGCCTTCACACTTGAAGGCAGGCACCGGAGCCACTGAGCTAAATCCCTGGCTCTAGAAATAATCTTTTAAACATGCTACCCTACACTGTTCTTCCTGACTTTGTGTTTCCACATTTGTTGGGATCTTCAGGTAAAAAAGATGAGCAGAATGAAGTACAAGAAAAAAAAAATGGAAAGATGAAAGCAAGGCCTCCACATAGATTTACAAAGGATGAAGTACAGATTCTGAAAAAATATTTTGAACAGAATCCTTACCCTCCTTTCACAACCAAGGTAGTACTTGCTAAGAAATTCAACTGCCATTTTAATGTCATTCAGGTAAGTCCGGGGCACTGAGGTATGGCTGTATACTTCTGTGGATCATCTGAAAAATGGAAGGAATTATGCAAATGCTTTGTAGGACGCTATTTCCTGTAACAGTTTTAAGAGTTGTTTTTATACAGTTCAGTGTAGGTGTATATCCATTATATGTGCATCTTATGAAAAAAATAACTTCTGTGACACAAACTCAGGAACATGGGCCAGTTAAGTATGGGGACTGTGAAGTCTCACACC
>PVIR01017043.1:0-35655 GCA_004026965.1 Petromus typicus
CCTCAGAGTCCTCAGTTCTACCTTTGGCAGAAACAAATATTATGAGGTATCTGAAAGTCTCAGGATATAATTGTGGATGCAATCCATTTTCTAGTACACAATTTTCTATTAAGGAAAACCAATTAAAAATTTTATACCTCTGTACTGATCCTAACTTCACCGAAGTAATAAATAGCGATTAACTTTTATTCTCACTCTGTGAAAGTGGAAAACAAAACATGCGATTTCAAAAAAGAAAAGCATGTGCATAGAACCTAGAAGTATGGCAAATGTTTATTAGACCTTGATAGAAAATACGTTTTCCCAGGAGTATATAAATAGTAGCACAGTCCCAAATCTCTACGCTTTATACCTTTCCTTGAACTCATTTTCCACGCCTGGACAGAACATTTAGAAGGTCAGAATACAGGAAAGTCTGCCCAGATACACTGACACAGTTGCTCCGATGCCTTTTTGTCCTTAGCAAATGCTAATGGTATTGACATTCAGTGGTCTGACTTTTCATTTCTTTGTGTTATCTTCCTCCTCAGGCAGTTTGCTGTGTCATCTCATTATATTCATGGCTTGAAAGAGGAATCTAGTTCTAAAGCTTGAAGTGGTTTATTGATCCTCCAAGATGAGGTAATTCACTATCCAGCATAATTCAAACCTTCAAAGACTAAAACACTCAGCTATGCTTTTTACATGAAATAATCTGAAATGGAAGTCACAAAGTTCTCTTGCTTAGCATCTAGGCAGCAGTTTATTTAGATCAAAATCAAGTCTTCAAAATTCATTTTGCATTTAGTTTGATCTTATCATATTTAAGCAGTAGTAAAAAGTCTCCCATTTGTATAACAGTGCTAATTATTTTTAATTGCCGAATAGTGTTATCTACATCTGATTTATCCCTCTCAGGACCTCCCACCATGTGAGTAATATCAGCAGTGAAGAATATTTTTATATATTTAATATCTTCTTAAAGGTTATATCCAAGGAATGTGGGGAAAACTGAGTGATGCCATTTAACTACAGAATTTAGAAGAAAGTGACCAAATAATGAAAGGAATCATACATATTCTAAGTCACCCAGAGTGAACTAAATCATAATTTTGTTCCAGAAACATGAGGATGAGGATTTGTAGTGGAGACAGACAACTCTTCAATGGCGTATTGAGCATCTTCATGATCTCCACTTGGAGATCATCCTAAGAGGCTGTGATTAATTTTTCTTTACAAGATCTCAGCCTTCTGCAGAAGAAATACTTAGAGAATTTTGGGTAAAGATAATTTTGTGCTGCAGAAGCTAAAAACACTTTTAGAAAATGTATTTCCATGTTATTGATAAGAAACTGACAAAAAGAAGGTAACTGACCAGACATCGTGTAGGCTGGGTCACGCGGAAGGAGGGCAGGCACGGACTCGCCTGCGCCGGCTCAGTTTTCTGTGCACGCGTTTAGATTCCGTGCGGGTGGGGAGTGGCTCTTCAAAGGAAATTATGAAGTATAAATTCCATAAAACAGACTGATTTTTATTTTTTAAATTTTCTTGAAAATTGAATTCTCACAGAATAATTTGTAGTGTTTGTATGATAATTGCATATAATCTTCTTTTTTTTGAGAAAAAGTCTACTTATATAGTCTCCTTAAATTGATGATCCTCCTGCTTTAGCCTCTCAAGCGCTGGTATTACAGCTTGTGCTATCAAACCCAACTTTATATATTTTTAAGCATACAGTTATTATCATATAATATTATTCAATATCATATAGTATTATATGATTATTATATTTAAGAATAAATACACAAGAAGAGAACATGGAAATGCAATTCAGTTTTTTTCTCTGTTTTGTAATCTAATAGAGAATTAGACAAGATGAAACTAATGACGGAAGAATGGTTCAATATTAAAAGAGAAAAAAATAGAGCAAATTCCTGTAGCTATTGACGGGATGGAGTTATGATGCTGCACTGTATGATACAGTGTGATAATGTACTAAGTGCTGGCTGTGTGTTCGGGTTTTCAAGATCTACCGAGTTCCATCTTTCCTCCTGCCTTGATTTGACTTTGAACTTGAATCAGCTTGCCAAAAAAGAGTAGCAGATGAGTGCCAGATCACCTCGAGAAATGTCGGACTGCACTGGAAGTTTCAATACAGAAGGACCTTTTTACTGTCCTCCAGCTGAACTTCACCTTCAAGAGGAAAATCAGAGATCGTGCGTTGCCCTGTCATTCCTAATTCACTATGAAAATTTAACCTTCTTTGTTGAAAAGCGAAAATTGTTTGGGAGAGGCCGAGAGCATTGTATGTCCACATTAAAGAATATATACAGTACAAGGGAAAAGCAGTCCCCTCAGGGCTATATGATAGTCAAGGTTCAAGGTATTTTTCAATGAATTAAATAATTTAGTTCTCCTAATAACCCAGTGAGTAGATATTATCATCACTTTGAACTTATTGAAGCAAAAATTAGACAAAGTATAGCTGAATACCTACTTTAAGGTCCTAAAATGAGTATGTAGCAAAACTGACTCTTGAACTCAGGGAGACTGGGGTCCAATAATCTTTATAACTGTGTAATTCTTGTTTCTAACATCTACTGCTTGCTTGTGTTTGGAACTAAGCATGTTAGTTTCATGAAAAATGTTAGATGAGTTGTAGGTCAAGGATGAATAGGATTCTAATGAGGTCAGGAAAATTAAAGAAGAGGCACTTTTTATCCATTTATCTATTTTAAATTTTATTAGGACATGTGTGTACATAATGATTACATTCATTGTGGCAAGTTAAAACATGTACATACCATACTTTAATTCTTCTTAAAAATTTTATTGGTACATGTTTACAGTATGTAGCAACTACATCCACTGTAAGGAGTTGGTACATGTATCTGACCACATATCTTAATTATCCCTTTCCTCTGTCTCTTGGCCTCCTTTCCATTTGCAAGAAATCTATCTCTCAATTTCCTATTATTGCATTTTACCTTGTGCACTTATATTTTGAGTTTCTCATATATCATATTTAAGCGTGTATCTCATTTATATTACTTGTGTGTCTCACTTAATATTATGGTCTCAAGATGTATCTATTTTCCTAAAAGTAACTCATTTATCCTGTTTTATGAGAGCAGTATTAAATTGTGTATAACTGTCACATGTTCTTTACCCATTCCTCTTTTGATGAACATGGAGTTTGCTTCTGTGATTTGGTTGTTATGAATTATTTTGCTATGAACATAGGTGAGGACATATCATTGTAGTGTGATATCTTTAACTCTCTTGAGAAGTTACCTGGAAGGAGAATAGCTAAGTCAAATGAAATTCATTATTTTAATTTTTTTAGGAATACCAAAGTGATTTCACTTTCTTAAGCAGTGAAACAGCACAGGAAACCGAGTGTGCTGGCACGTGCCTGTGTTCCCAATACTCCCGGACGCTGAGGCAGGAAGATCACAGTTCTGAGCCCAACAGAGGCAATTTAACAAGACCTTGCCCCCAAATGAAAGAAAGAGTTAATCTTTGACAGGTTGAAACCCAGCTTTTCTAGAACCATTTATTGAAAAGGCTATCTTTCCTCCCATGAGGGTATTTGGCTGCGTTGTCAGAGATGAGATAGCTTAGTGTGTCTGGAGTTGTTTCTGCATCTTCTAATGTGTTCCATTGATCCTTTGGTCCTTTTCTTTGCCAGTACTATGCTGTTTCTATCACAGTGGCTTTGGAGTTTAGTTGGGGATTGTAATACCTTCTGCCATGTCCTTGTTGCTTAGAATTGCTGTTGCTACTCTAGGTCTTTTGTGGTTCCAGATGAATTTTTGAATTATTTTCTCTAGATCTTGAAATATGTTGTTGGGATTTCAATCAGGATTGCATTGGGTATATTTAGTAATTTTGGCAGTATGGACATTTTGATGATATTGGTTTTTCCTGCCCAGGAGCAGGGTATATCTTTCCATTTTGGGGATCTTCTAGATAGAGTATCATGTCATGCCAGCAAACAGTAACAGTTTAACTTCTTTTCCTATCTTTTTATTGGCAGTATCAGGGATCTAACTCAGGCCCTCATGCTTGCAAAATAGGTCTAGTACTTCTGAGCTAAAACCCCCTCTAAGCCCTATCCTTCCTATCTTTATTTCTTTTTATTTCTCTAATAGGTGTGGCTTATGTTTCCAGAACTATATTGAACAGGAGTGATGATAGTGGACATCCTTGTCTCGTTCCTCATTTTAGTGTAAAAACTTTCAGTTTTTGATCATTTAGTATGATGGTGGCTGTTGACTTTGTTGAATGCTTCTTCTGCATCTATTAAGATGATCATATGATTTTCATCCTCGGTTCTGTTAATATAATGTGTTACATTTATGGATTCATATATGTTGAACCATCCTTGCATCCCTGGGATGAATACAACTTGGTCAAAGTGTATGATCTTCCTGGTGATTTTCTGTATTCTGTTAAACCTACATCTTTCATCAGTCACTAAATTGAAATTGAAGTGGACTAAAGATCTAAATATTAAAACAAAAATAAAACCTGCTGAAATAGAGGATAGATAGAACTCTTGGAGACACTCACATAGTGAAAGACCTTATGAACAATACCTTAGTAACATGGGAAACAGCAGGGAGAATCAGCAGCTGGAATCTCATTAAAAAACTAATGCACAGCAAGAGAAACCACCAACAGAATTAAAAGACAGTCTACAATTTGGAGGAAAAAATTACCAGCTGTTCCTCAGACAAAAGTCTACTTTTCAGAATACAAACAAAGAACTTAAAAAAAACTGCAACCCCCAGATTTAAAGACCCAGTTTAAAAGTGGGCATCTGAAAGGCACAGGCATTTTCAGATGAAGTGAAGGCAGCAAAGAAACATGAAGAATGTTCCACACACTGGTCATTTGAGAGATGCAGATGAAAGCAATAATGAGATTCTGTCTCACCCAAGAAGAAATTGCTACTATCAAAATATCAACCAGTAGGGCTCAGGATTTAGCTCAGTAGTTCCAGCATCTGCCTGGCAAGTGCAAGGTCCTGAGTTCGATCCCCTGTCCCACATATCACAATGCTGGATATGGTGGCTCACCACTGTCATCCTAGCACTTGGGAGGTAGAGGCAGGAGGATTGCTGTGAGTTTGAGACTAGCCTGGGCTACATAGTGAGTTTAGGGCCAGTGGAACTACAAAGCGAGACCCTGTTTCAAGAAACAAAAAACAAAAAACAAACAAACAAAAAATCAACCAATAACAAATGCTACTGGGGCTAGGGGAGAAAGGGACTTACATCCAGTCTCAGTAAGAATGTTGACTGAGGCAACCTGTGGATATCTGTGTGGAGATTCCTCAAAAATCTGGGGTTAGAGATCCCATTTGACCCTGCTCTTTCCCTGCTGGATATATTCATGAAAGAAATAAAAGCAGCAACATATGTCCACCCATGTTTGTAACAGCTCAGTTTGTAATAGCTAAATCTTGAAAATGTGTATGTGTTTTAATAAAATGGAGTATAATTCAGCAATAAAGATGGCTAAATTGGACAGAGTTATAGCTAAATGGATGCACTTTGAGGCCGTACTCATAAGTGAAATAAATAGGATGCAGATGCATTAATATCATCATTTTTATAGTGTGAGAAAGTGGGTGTAAATGAAGTCCAGAAGGTATGATAGTCTTCATATAGTAGGAAAAAATGTTCAAAAGGAAATAGGAACAGGGGGGTGTGCAGGGAAAAGGAAAGATGGGAATTAAAACATTTAATAGTAGAAAGGAAAAAATAGAAACAAAAGCTTATGTATATGGGAGTTGGGGGTTGAAGAGAATGAGAATGAGAAAAAACAAGAATCGAGATACGTCTTATACAGGTATAAATTTTCAATGATGAATGGATCGTAATGTATTCCTAAAATGTACAAATAAAACATTTATCAAGAAACAGAACTGTGTGAGTAAACAAAAAATGAAAGAAAGAAAACAGAAAGAAAAGAAAAGCTGAAACAAGACAGACTGGGTTGCAGTTCGGTATAAAGTCCCGAATTCAATCCCCAGTGTTGAAGGGAAAAAAATCTTGAGAAAGTACTTGAAAATATTAAAAAATGCACAGTATAGCCAGGAAAATATGCAAAGCCTTTTCTTTGTGTGTGTATGTGCGTGCATGTGCACATGCTGTTAAAAATAGCCAGAGTAAAGAAAGAGTACCACATCATCCTAGCTTGGAAAGATTGGACGATGCAGCCTATTCCAGGACAGCATACATGACATGAGTTTTGGGTTAATTAAAAAGAGATGGCCTGTGTAAGTTCTTGCTGGTCCTCCAACATTTGATCTCATGTTTATTGTTCTGACTGAGCACTTTAAGCTCACTGAAATGCGTGTTTTGTTGTTGTTGTTGGGGAGAGAATACTTAAGAAAATGCCTCTGCCTTACTCTGCTCATACTAGCAGATGTTAGAAAGTAGCTCAGACTGGGAGAAAGAGCCCATCACCAGCTGTTTCACAGCCTGTAATTACAACCTTAATAAATGAATCATTTCCTTCATCTGGTGCTAGTTAGGCCCGGGCAGAACATTCTGTGTATTAGCATTCTGGAACAATTTCACTGCTTGGTAGAGCCTTAACACGGAGGCCTAAGAACTCAGGGATCCACCGAAGACCATTCGGGCCGTTTGTAAGTGCAGGTTTAGCAACTGTGGTGAGCTCATCCGAAAGAGGGAAGTCATCAGGTTCCTGGTAATGTAATCGGTTTCACTTATTCAGCTGCAGTTTAGAATATGAAAATGAAACTATAAAACACAATCTGCCGTACAGTGTGCTAGTTAAGCAGCTGGGCCAGCTCTTATAGACTGAATTTTGCAGATTTCCTCGAGGACCTAATCTAATTTGGTGATTCAGAGCTACATTTCCGTCCTGCTAGGACTTAATAGTCACGTCTCCTGGTTCCTTTTCCCCAGGATGCCGGAGACCTCACCTTTTTTTCTTTTGGTAGATGATATCCTTTCCAAACTGAAATCCTTTTGTGAATATCAGTGCTAGGCAGTGCATTGTAAAAGTCTCCATTTTCCTCTTGTTACCTGTACAGCTTCTTCTCTGTTGTGATTAGTGGTCACATTGCACAATAAGGAATCATATTTCAGAGCGGCCATTCCAGGGTGAACTAGAGGAGACAGAGACAAGGTAACAACACGGGCTGGCTTGGAGATAAAAGTGGAGGCTTAGTGTAAAGACAAAGATGAAGTGAGAAATCAATGAACTGCAAGCTTTATCAAAACAAACCAGTACGAGTTGTAAAACAAAGAGGCGGGGTAGGTGAGCAGTAAAAACAGCTGTATTCCCAGCCTGAAGTTTACAAAGTGATCCGGTTAGTGCGGCAAGCAGAGGAATGCAAACAACCAAGTCTCTTTGAATGTCATGTTTTGATGATAAGGATAAGATTGCTGGATACAGGAAAATTTAAGAAAAACTTACCTAAGGGTTACTATTATGTTTTGATATATTCCCTTATATTTTTTTCTGCTCAAATTTTTTTCTACTTACTTGCATTAAATTTCATTATTTTCATTTTTGAAAAATTCGGCACAATGCCGTAAATATTTCTTCCTTTACTCTCTTCCCTCCCTTTCTTCTTTCCTTTTTTTTTGCTTTTCAATAGTGGGCATTGAACTTCTCACTGAGCAACATCCTCAGCCCTCTTAGTATTTTGTTTTTAGCAACTGGCAGGGTCCATGGAATCGCTCGTCTGCCTAACTTTGCCCTTCTGCCTGGCCTTCCGGAAGAGGGGCTCACAGGCATGTGCCCCACACTCAGTTATTTTCATTATATAAATATTCTAAAACCCATAAAGCACTTATTGATGTTTTTAATCAACAAAACTTACACTCAAAAAATTTTAGAAAATGAACAAAATAGAACCTATTAATGCTTTTAGAAGTGTGAATGTGTACTACTGATACATTTCATTTACTTGGTAGAGATTAGGAACAGTACTTTCATACTATCTTAATCTATACTCAATATTTAATCACATTATTTGATATTATTAATAATTTATATGTGATTTCTGCCAGTCATGTATTCAGTCAGACACACACATTTTAACAAATGCACAGTATTCCATTGTATGGGTATTCTATCAATGATTTAGTCAGTCTTCTAATATCAGACTTTCACATTATCTCTAAATGTTTAATTTTGCATGAAATGTTCCAATAAAATTCTTATGAATACTTACCATTAGTTCTTTGGATATATTTTTAGAATCCATTTGTTTCTACCAGTTAGCAGATGCTTTGCCTGTCTCCTGCTGCACATGGCAATAATTGTTACTCCTTCAGCCACACTTAAATGAATATCCAGAAGGTGTCTCATTGTTTTAATTTGTGTTACTTACATATTAATATTAATACTTGGTAATTTTGATTTTTCATATAATTATTGCATATTGATGTATTTGTATTTCTTTTTAAATAACATATTTTTTTCCCATTTTTATACCAGCTGAAAAGTGCCTTCTTGTTAATATTTAATTGTTATTTTATTGGTTAAAAGATGGTATATTTTACCATAATTTAGAAAGAGATTTTTCCTGTTACTTATAAATTTTTATTAAAGCCTCAAAGCTGAAAATAATAGGGACAAGTACAAATGTGTTTTTAACACAGAGTTAGACACAGCCTCTACACCTCCAGGATCTGAACATTTCTGTCACCACCAGCTGCACCCAGACATGAATGTTTAATTTATCAGCACAAATTACTTGGAGAGGAATTTGCAAGGAATAAAGGCAACTTTGTTATTGCTTCTTTCCTTCCCACCTTCAAGTCAAATGCAGGCCATAGCCAGAGTGCTGGGCCGCCCGCAAGTCAGCAGGCAGAGAGGGGCAAAAGCCAGAGGTAGGAGGGGTGGGAGCTGTTTGCAGGGGAGAATGAGGCCAGTGCATCCAGAGTGTGGCAAGGTGGCTTTGAATGCCCCCGAGAGCTGAACTGCAGCTGACTATGTCATCTTGTACCATCTTCCCAAGCAGTTCTATTGGACAGCCAGGGCCCAAACCTTGGCACTATTGCCGGCTCCTTTCCCCGTCACATTGCTACGTCTAGTTGATCAGTGAAATGTGTTGGTTCCAGAACCCACCCCCTTCCTTCCGCATCACCATCGTAGGCCAAGACACCTCTTCTCCAAGTGGACCCGGACTCTGTGTGTCTGGCTGTAGGCTTGTCCCGGTTTTTTCTCAAGAGTACTCAGGATTTCATTTTTAAAAATATTCGTCTTGGTCACTTTCCTCATCCTGGGAACAAAATATCTGACATCTTCATTTCAAGGAGAAGGGAATTATTTTGGCTCATGTGTTTTAAAGAACTGAATCCGTGACTGCTGGTTCTGAGGCAAGAAAGGCCTGATGCATTGCTGTGCTGGAGAAGAGCTGCTCCCTGCGCCTGGTGGCCAGGGAGCGGAGCTAAGAGAGAGCAGCTGAGCGGAGAGATGCACCTTCCCGCTCACACTCACTGACCGGCCTCTTCCAGCCGGACCACAACGAAGAGCGCCTTCGGCCAGATGCAACGGAAGGACTAACCCCTGCGGAGTGGACAGCTGCTGAGAACCGGCCACCTTCCGGCAGCACAGCTCGGAACCCCCGGGCACGGGGAGCTGTGGGGGCATTCCAGGCCTCAGCCATAGCATATCGTTTGGATGATATCACGTTCTAGTTCTATTTAAAGCCATAAATCCAATGGCTTCAGTGGAGGAAGGTAAAAGCAAAGGTCTTGCGTGTGGCCGATGCGGTCTCACGGCGTCTGCCTTCTCCCGTTCACGGCCCTTTCCCTTCCAAGCTTTTCTCTGCACTTTCCCTCTTGGTGGTGTTACATAGCACACAGCCCGCTCTCTTAGCTCCCCAAACATACGCACACCAGGCATTTACACCTACTATTTTCTTTGTTTAAAACACACACGTCCAAATATGCATCGTTATTCTCTTTATTCGGTGATACATCTTGAATCATTTTTGTCTCGAACAGTTTTCTTTGGTTGCTGTTGATATTTACTCCCTCTAGTCATCTCGTGTCTTTCGTTCCATTTTATTTTTCCGTCAGGGACTTACCATCCTGGGTAATCTGTGTGGTTCTGTGTTATAGTCTATTATTAGAATATGAGCTCTAAGGAACAGAAAGTTTGACTGTCTTGTTTTCTGTTCGATCGTCATAGACTACTCTAAAGGAATACGCAGGGAGGCATTCCATAAATGTGCATTGCATGAATAATCTTTGTTCTATGATAGCTGTTTTATCAGCAAAACTTTTCAAAGATGCGTTTTTCCTTCTTTATTGTTATGTTCTTAGTCATTAAAGACTAACAAATTTCCATTAAGAATATTTTTAGTTAGAAAGTGTCCAACCTTCTATATCTAGAATATCTGGTATGTTTTATATAGTAATGTGTGGAAGGTGTACTTATCAACCTGGATTTAATGCTTAGTACCCTACCACTTAATATGATTCTGGATTCTACAATGTATTTTTGAAATCTGATAAAATTTTCTTGTAAGGAAGTATTTTAGTCTATTTCTTGTATAACAAATTACTATAAAATGCTCTTACTTAAAGCATGTAAATTTATTATTTTACTGTTTTAGACTCAGATGTCCAACAGGTCTGACTGAGCTAGAAGTAGTGTTTACAGGACTTGTTACCTTGGAGGGTCCTTTTGACTTTCCCTTCTAGTAACCTCCGTGCCTTCTCTGGGTTAATGGCCTCGTCCCTCCATATTCAGATCCACCTATGTGACACCTCTGACCCAGCCAGGAAAAGTCTCATTTCTAAAAAAATTTGGGGATTATATTGGGTCTACCTGATAATCTCTTTATCTCAAGTTCCTTAACTTTCATTATATTTGCAAAGTCCCCTTTGCCATAATGTTCTGAGACTTAGGATACAGATATCTTCTGGAGAGGAACACATCTTTGGCCTCCAAGATTTGGAAAGAAAACATTACCATTTCTCATGTGTTCCTGCTGACCTCTACAACTAATATCTCACTTCTTTCTTTCAAAACAATTTTCTTAAATGAATGATCACTATCTGTTCCCTCCAGTTTTCATTGTACTTTTCCTTTGAACTCTTGTAATTAATATACCTTGAAATCCTACCAACATCAACATTCTGAAAATGTTCTCTCTAAGCTTGACCTCGACTTCCTAATCACCAAACTCTATGAGCCCAAATTTGCTTAAGTATCTAGTAGTAAGCTACACAGTTCCTAAAACATCCAGGAAAGATGGGGCTCAGTGGCAGAGACCATTTTGTAGACCGCAGGTGCCACTTTCTGCCAGATATCACTTGTGCCTCTCGGTCCCGGGATGGTCGATTCTTCCACTCAAAGTGTGACTTGCTTTCTAGATCACTCACTTCTCGTCCTTGTATTGAGATTGCTCTAGGTTTGTGCTATTCCAACTTTTCTTACATCATGTATGACTGTGACCTCCATTGTTCCTGTTCTACTATGAAAATCTCAGCTTTTTGCCATTTGTTTTCTAGCAAGGTTTTGGGCTTCTAAACCATTTGCTCCTTTTTTCTGTGGGAAATAATTCTGAGAACAAGAGCTTGACAGTTACTTAAATTCCTCCCTGCTATCTGGTCACTATCATTCTTCAGGCTGCCACTGAGGTTCCCAACCAAAAAGAGTAAGTGCAAAGTGGTGCTGGAGAGAGACCGGAACTGGGTGGGTTGGTGCTGTCTCGGTCCTGAGTGAGGGTGACCTCTGGTGGACACAGCCTCTCCCTTTCCGGTTGTAGTTGACACAGCTGTCTCACGGTGCCTCAGTCTTAGAGGCCTGATGAGTTGGACATCCGTCGCTGCTTTCATCCCATTCCTCTGTCCTCTTACTCATCAGAGCTTGTGTATACTCTGAAGCCAAGAGACTTGCTTCCCTATCCCCAAGATGGAGGTGGGCTCTTATGAATAGTAATATTCAGTAAATGTTTAATCCACAAGGGAGAGGAGTATGGTTTACTGAGCTCATTATTTAAACTGTACATAAATATTAAACCAATGAAACTAACTTTTCTTAATTATTTTCATTACAAATTATTGGTTTCTGTGGTAACAGTAAACCAACTATAATTATAAGGATATAATTATAAATTAGAAATCTTACTGCAAGTATATTTGTATGTATGTATGTATGTATGTATGTATGCATGCACGTGTATGTATGTGTATGTGCATATATGTGCGTCTGTGTATGTATGTGTGTATGTATGTATGAGTGTATGTACCTATGTGTGTCTGTATGTGTGTATCTGTAGTGTGTATGCATGGGTGTGTGTGTGTGTATGTGTGTGTATGTGTATGCATGGGTGTATGTGTGTGCATGTATGTGTCTATGTATGTTTGCATGCACGCATGTGTATGCATGTATGCATGCATGCACATGTGTGTATATGTGTGTATGAATGTGTGTATATATGTGTATATATGTATGCATGTGTGCGTGTATGTGTGTATGTATGCATGTGTATGTGCATATGTGTGCATATGTGTATGTGCGTATATGTGTATGTATGTACGTATGCATGTATGTGTGTGTGTATTTGGTGGCACAGGGGAATGAGCATAGCCTTTTCTATTTGCCAGGCTGACTTCCAACTTGGAATCATTCTGTGTAAGCTTCTCAGATTACGGAAATCGCAGGTGTGCCTTTATGACTAGTTTATGTTCTACTTAAAGTATTTATTTCAGAGAAGGGAGAATTACTTTTATTCTATTGGAACAAATACATTTTTAAAATATACTTTTGTTGGTTAAAAAACTGTTAGATTAAAAGGATATGCAATGTTTACACACTTGTCACACAACTCAAAAAATCATACTGTTTTGACACTTCAAGGTGTTTAGTATAAAATTGGAATTTTAAAACTTTCTGATTTCACTTATAATTGGTTTTAGTTTGGTCTTACAAACTTGACTACAAAAAAGGTTTTCCTTTACTCTTGAAGGTCTTGAGACTAAATACAACTATGTTCTCTTTTTTACAAGTTCAAATATTACTTCTGCTACTACACACAATTAAGTATAAAAATGTTCATCTGAAATACTCTTTCCTTCTTTCCATGCTTGTGAATCTCTACAACAAAATTACCATGCCTACCACACATGGGGTGTAGCTTTTATCAGCATTCTTTCCTCTAAAGAAAACATATGAAACTTTCACTGACCATGAGTGTGTTTACTCTGAACTATCCTCCAGTCTGTGGATCTCAAGGACACTAGGAAACTAGGTCTTTCGAAGCTATGAGAGAATTCAGAGTCTCTGCATACTCAAGGGGTCTCTGGACTATTGAGACTTTGTGTTCATGGTCTTATTTGTGCACATTTTGTGGACTTTGTTATCCAAGGTGTGAAGAACTATCAGGATCTGATGCTCACAATGAACCATTCCCTAATTTGCACATTTAGACTGGGAGTCAAAGCCACCAAATACAGAGGAGTCAGTACTGGACTTTCATGACAGCCCCACATTCTGTTAGATGTTTGGCTGGTTCTGAGAACAGATTTCCCTAACATAACGTTTGCTGTCAGGGAGGAAATAGAACACAAAAAGGCTTCCATGAAGTGCAGAGGAATAGGCAAGTTCTTAGGATCCATGGGACAGTGGTGATTCTCACGGTGCCTCTCTGGGCTCGTGTATCCAGAGGTACCTCGTCATTGCCCTGAGACTTTCTTCACTCCCTTCACTGATTATCTGTGAAACTCATCACAGGTGAATGAAACAATAAACATCTGGTTATAAAAGTTGTGTTTGTTTCCATGACTAGTTTGTGTGTAACTGGATCAGTGACCCTTCTTGCCCATTAGATTAAACAGAATACATTGTAGGCAAATGGAGACTCTTTCCATGGTGAAGGCGAACGTGGAAGAAGAGACGAGCAGAGGAGATCCTGAGGAGGCAAGATGAGCATGGAAAAGCATTAGCGTTACTTCACTTTAGAAATGAATGCAGTTTTGAGCAAACTTTAACAAAAATGATTAGAATTTTAAGGGAGAGTATGGCTATTTAGTCTTCTGATTCCCAACATTTGCTGCACATTAAAATTGTGTAAGAACTATACTTATTATACACACTATTGAACTATAACCATGGACAAACCATGAGTGCATAGCTCGATTAGTTTCCATCACAAGATAGAAACAAAACATTCCTCGTCACCAAAAGTTCCATGTTCTCTTTAGGCATTCTCCCGTGCTAGCTAGAAGTAACTCGTCCTGACTTTGAATATCATAAGTTATTTTTCATGTTAAGAACATCTATACATAGAAAAATCATATTTACATAAAATAGAGTGTTGTGGCCTTCTGTGTCCTTGTTTTCCTGGTTCTTTTCCTTGTTCAACTTTAGGTGAGATTCTGCAGGTACCACTAGTATATTCACTGTCTTTGTTGTTTGGTTCCCTATTAATAGACTATCATTTATTTACCTATTTTACCATTGACATATATTTTGGTCAACTGCACTTTGAGTCTATTGGAAACAGTGTTGCAGTAACTATTTACAAATATTTTGGTGAACTTAGGTAAATATTTTCTTTGGAATATACTCTGGAATGGAATCATTGAAACATAGGATAGGATATGTACATGTTCAGTTTAATATGAACCATTACTTATTTCCAAAGAGCTCATACACAACACTCTTGCTCTAACTGCTCTGCATTCTTCTTATCTAGAGACTTAAAAAATGCTCAAACTCAAGCTTTAAGCAGATAATATTCCAGAAAAATCAAATATTGATTTCTGAGGTCAAATTCTAGGAACTAGATTTTTAAAAGTCTGATCAAATGACACTAATTCTCATTAAAGAGGAAAAATCACAGTTGTTCACATGAGAGATCTTTACACAAGTCATGTGGACAGTGAGAAAACTAGGGTTGGGTATAGTATTATGCCGTCTCTTCATGGTTAGTCTTTTTAGAGTTACTGCTTCACTATGCCAAACTTGCACTATGAAAATGCACTTTGAATTGGAGAATTCTTTTAGAACTCTTTTGTTTGCAAAGACATTTTTCAGGCTCTGTGAGGTAGAACTGGTATGCAGTGACCACTACATAATTTGTGATATCTCCTGGAAAACAAATCATAAGACTCTGTGTTCAAAGATAATTAGGAATTTCCACAAATTTCAAGAATGAGTAAGGCATGAGGACTGGGACTGGCTCTGGGACTGGGATTTGGCAAAGCTGGCACCGACCTACTGTGTCCTCCCTGACCAGCACTTACATGCTGATTTCTTGCAAGACCATCCTGTGAGGCCCAGGCCCAGAGTCTGCCTCTGCACAGACAGTGCTGGAGTTGTGCAGGAATTTATGCAGAAGCCTAAGGGTCAATGATATCAGGAAGACAACCCAGGAAGAAATCATTTCTTAAGGATTCTAAATATTAGCAAGAAAGATACTAGCAACAAGCAGTTTCAGACATTAACCCAGAAATTAGACCAAAACCATTAACAGTAGCAAAAAAAATAAAAAAATAAATAAAAATGAGACAAACACAAATAAGCACCAAACCCAGAATTTCCAATCTCCAAAGGGAAAAATAGGAACTACTGAAATGAATCACTGTGCAATACAACTACCTGGACTCCATGGATTGGCAACAAAAGAGGATCTGGAAAAAATGAAACTAGAAATAATCTCTCAGACAACAGCACAGCTAATGATCAGGGCGAGTGATGTAGATAAAAATGGAGGACCTCAGGAACATGCTGGAATCCCAGCATAGAAAACAAATGGGATCCAATAAACAGATTCAAATGGAAATTCAAAAGAATAAAAACTCCACTGAAAGCTTATGGAGTAGAGCTAGTGAATCTGAAGACAGAATTTCAGACATAGAAAACAGGATTTCAGTTAGTAACCAGGAAAGGAAAGATTTCTTAAAAATAGTAAGGAACTATAAGAAATCAATCCAGCACTACTAGATGATACAAAGAACAACTTCAGACTGATTGAAGTGAATGAAGAATAGACGATAATGCAAATGACAAGGGAAAAAAAAAAAAACTGTTCACAGATGTAATGACAGAAAACTTCTGAAGCAGGAAAAAAAGAATTTGATATACAGATAAGTGGGCATACAGGACTCTGACTGTGATTAAAAAATATTCACACCAAGGCATATAAAAGCTACAATATGAGAATCACAACAAAATGAAATATTGAAAGCAGTTAGAGGAAAGAAACAGATCACATACAAAGGAAAGTCCATCAGAATTACAGCAGACTTTTCAACACATACCCTCAAATCAAAGAGAGACTGGAGAGAAGTATTCAAGCCCTTAAAAAAAAAATCTCCAACCTAGATTGATATGTCCTGCAAAGCTATCCTTCAAAATCACTGGGGAAATAAGATATCTCCACAACAAAGCACACCTGAGAAACTCCATGAGTACCAAAAAAGACAGGGAAGCTCACAACTCCATGTGGCAGGACAAGAAATTAAATGGCAGGAGAAAAATAATAATAAAAGAACCAAATGCAGAAAAATATCATGACAAGTACAAGTCAACACGTATCAGTTATAACTATTAAAGTTAATGGCCTCAATTCACTAAATAGACTGGAAGATTGGATCAAGAAACAAGATTCCACCAATATGCTATATTCAAGAAACATACTTAATTGGAAAAGAAATCCATAGACTGAAAGTGAAGGGTGCGAATCAATTCTTCATGTGATAGGAAACCTCAAAAAAGCAGCGGTGGCTATCTTATTTGCAGACAAAGTTGATTTCAAACCAAAACTGATTAAAAGAGACGAAGGTCACTAGGTTCTTGTACAGGGAATAATCTAAGAAGAAGAGATGATAATCATAAATATATATGCACCAAATGTTAGCACACCCAACTGTATAAAACAAATATTATTAATGGACATGGAAAGCCAAATAAGCACTAATGCAATAGTAGTGGGAGAACTCAACACCCCCACTGTTAGAAACAAATCAATTAGACAAAAAAAAGATCAATAACAAAATACTAGAACTGAACCAAGTGTTTGAACAGATGGACTTAATAGATGTTTATATATTATTCCATCCCACAAAATCTACACACACATTCTTCTCTACTGCACATGGGTTATTCTCCAAAATCGACCATATGTTACTTCACAGAACTTGTGTGAGTAAATGCAAAGGAAATGAAGTTATCCCCTGTATATTATCAGATGAAAGGCCTTGAAATTGGAGATCAATAGCAAAAGAAATTCCAAGAACCTCATAAACACATGGGAGTTGAATAATACTCTCTTGATTAACCAATGATCAAGAATGAAACTAAAGAAGAAATTAGTTTCTATACTTCAATGATAGTGGCAGTGCAACATACAGGAATCTATGAGACACAATAGAAGATACAAGGAAAATTCATAGCAGTGAGTGCCGCCACTAGGGAAACGGGATGAGCTCAACATAAACAGCCTATTGTTGAACCTCAAGCATGTAGAAAAAGAAGAGCAAGACAAACCTAAAGTGTGTACAAGGGAGGAAAGTATGAGGATCAGAAGAGAAATAAATGCAGTGGAGGCTAAGAAAATGATACCAAAAAATCAATGAATAGAATAGTTGAATCTTTGGAAGAATAAACAAAATTGATATCAAATGGATGTACCTTGAAGACATACTCATAAATGAAATAAATGAGAGAAGGATGTGTAAATACCATGTCCTTTTTCTAGTATGAGAAAGGTGTATATGAGATAAAGAATGTATGATGAATATTGTGAAATATGAAGAAAATGTTAAAAGGGAAAAGGCAAAGGAGGAGGGGAAAATAAAAAAGAAAAAAATTTGGTGTTAAAAAATAGAAACAAAGCTTATGTATATAAAGTTAACACTTGGGTTCCTTACCTAATGCTCTCTCTGGGTGTCTGTGCTTTATTTTCTGAGATAACTGGCTAATAATGTGTATCCAGATGTTTGGACCATCCCAGTAGATGGTTATGTAGGATTACTGTAGAGAGTGTTAGGAAAAGTACCAGATGAAAATGCATATTCTGCTTCTACACGTCAATCTAATAATACATGGAAGTGTGAAAGAACTATCAAATGGGCACCAAGTTGAAATTTTACTGTAAGAATTACTAGATGTATGTTAGTAAATAAGAACAGTAAAATCCTACCTCAAGCTGATGGATGTGTGTGAAATTGGTAGATGCTAATTCCTGCTGTGACCACTAAGTTTTTAACCATTCTCTTCTATTACCTTCGTATTCTCCATTTCTGCCTTTAACTTAGAGGATGCTTTTGAAGAAAAGATCATTTCACTCAAAAGTAAAAGAGTGGCACTACTAGACATTCATCCCTGCTTTTAAATTTGCCATTTATTTATTTATATTTTAAATATAAACAACAGCCTTGTGTTCTTCCTCCTCGTCAAGTCCAAAGTGAACACTGAGCTGTATATGTGCGCTCAGATCTAGTGACTGGTTGCTCGGCCATGTCTGTGCTTAGCTGCTCCCCATTCTCGGTGCTCACTCCAGAAAGAGATGTGAGAAAGAGGACAGATTCGTGTGCTCAGGGTTAGTTCCCCAACAGTCTTTTCTGTTTCACGGAAGAATCATTTTTCATGTTAATTATATTTAATAAAAGTCCTTATTTTATTCAATAGACTGTGCTAATATTACCCGGAAAGTAGTTAGTATTTATATAGCAGACTTCCCATAGAAGCTCAAAGCACTGTATAAATATTGTCTCATTAAAAACTCACGGAGCTCTATGAACTAGGTTGGTGGCTGCTGCAATTTCCTTGATGTGCAGATGGAGAGACAGAGGGTGTTTATTGCAGAAAACGTGGGAGAGAAAGATAGAGAAACAGTACCTTCTCAGCTTCGGTGATGAAGCCTCAGGCTAGCATCCCAGAATTTTACAGACTGAACAGTATTCAGTGAAAAGAGATTGTTTTTTGATGAGTAATTAAAATATGAATATTAGGATCTTTTTTTTTCTAGGATTGGGGCCTAGTGCTTTAGCTGGTGACAGGTGGAATACCTGTGAAGTCTTGGTTTTTATTTATTACTCTTCTCATCATTCTCATCATTATTATTATTTTCCTTTTTTAAAAAATTTTTTGAGGCAAGGTCTCAAAGGCTGGCCCTGAGCTCAGCCTTGAACTCACAGCAACCCTCCTGCTTCTATCTCCTGAGTACTGGGACTACAGGTGTGAGCCACCATGCCCAGCTATTATTATTTTCCTGAACTAATTACTGATAAATAATTGTTTTTTCCTATCACTGTTCATAATTTCATTCCTAAATTGATCTCTGCAATAATTCCTATAATCCTTCTTCCATAACAGCAAGGTCATATCCCAACACTATGAGTCTCTTCTCAGTAGCAAATTCTCATCCTACAACAGTGAGGTTATACAGCAAAATAGAAAGTCTCCCTTGCTCCCAGTATCAAGGATGAACTTTAAAAAGCACAGTATTCCCACAGTCCTATAATCTACTGATGGTTTGTTCTGGTCTTGTCCACCATGTTGTAACTCAAGAGTACAACCCTGCATTTACTTATTTATTTATTTCCATTCTTTTAGTGTGTTGGTCTTCTGGGGTCTTTATTTCCTCTTCTGCAAATCCTAGGTGGTTTCACCTCATGGCTATAAAAACTAGTAAGGAGACTTATTAAAGCTAATCGTATTGATTAACAAAATATAATCAGTAATGGAGAATAATAGCTGCCTTGTGCTCAAGCATCAGACGCAGAGAGCAAGCCTGAAGGGCTGTCGGTGTTAAGGTGGTTTTTGTCCTGAGTCTAACTGGTTAAAGGAGACAGCAGTGGAGATGCATGGAAAAGCAGGCCACACTGGAGAATTAAGCCAGAGGGACACGAAAACACCGCAGGTGGATTTCCTGCCTGTGGGTCAATGCTGAACTGAAATTGTGCCTGCAGGACTGACAGGGTTTTATTATAATATCTCCCTCTAAATTCTGGTGAGTAGCTTCCCTGCTGACTAAGATAATGCCTACTGCTGAACATCTGCAGTTGTTCAAAGGGCTATTACTTTTGGCTGAAAGCTTTCTGGTAGAGGACACCTCATTAGAGAGTGAAACAGCAGCCTTTGCCTGCAGAGAGGTGGGGACACAGCATAGATTCTTAATTTGGCATTTTCACAACACATTGTATTTGGATGTACTTGGCCTTCCCTGCTTACTTGCTTCTTGAGTGTCTTTGAAATTTGTCCTTTGGAAGGCAGTATTCTGAAGCGTTTGTTCTTGCAATATAGAAATACTTCTCCTTCTGTCTTTCTTACACATTAAGACCACTATTTTTGTCCTGTTATCAGAGTCAGGAGTGTAAATGTTTCCTTTCCTTTCAGACAGTTTTAGAAATTCAGTTTTTAGTTCCGATATTGATCATTTAAAAATGGAAAAGATCAAAGAGTGTTATTTTCTAATACATAATAGCTCAATTTTTCAAAAAATATACTAATTTGTTAGGCAGCCTGGGGAGAGATTGTAAAAAAAAAAAAAAGATCACCTTTAAACAGAGCAAATGATGCCTTCAGAGAGACAGTATCTATAGCTAGCTTCTAAAAGAAACACATCTGAAAAATTTTCACTATTGTAATTCCAAGGAAAATTTCATAAAAAAGAAATATTATTCATAAGCCTCAGAATTCATTCTCTAGTTTTCATGTTAAGAACACAACTGTAGGTGAAGCTTGAGAATAAAATACATTAAGTGCACAGAAATCCCTTCTTCCTCTGTTCTCTGGCACTTGCTCATATGATGGAAGACATTATCATTTATCAGGCCATGACATTCCCCCCATAGACAATTTTTATTCTCTTTGCATGAAATAAATTGATACTTTTGCATCAGTATGGGAACAGAGTAAGGACAGGTTTTAGAAAAATCTAGAAAAGAGATCTGATTAAGCCAACGTTATTGGCCTCTCTGCAGGCTCTGACTGGTTATGTGGATGCGAATCCACTCCAGTGCCTGGAGGAGGCAGCTTTCCACCCCTCATGAGCACACTGGCCTTTCTCAAACTGCCATTCCTACAATGCAATAGCTTGTTTATTAGCGGCCTTTATTATGTACTAAATGTTGTTCTAAGCACTACATGCCTATTAATCCCTTAAATCTAATGATAGGAATGTATCCTCATGCCTTTTCACTCTCACTCCATGTACATGTGTGCAGAAATATATATTTGTATGTATTATGCATAATACAAATGTGTGTGTCAGCTTCTGAGTCTTCTAGTCAGGAAATTTACCTCCTGTCTCCTTCTCCTCGGACAGCTGTTTCTGTGAAACTTCGCTGTGACTGCTCATGCGATGCCAACTGACACCACGGGGACTGCTGGGGCCACGTCCCTCTCCAGTCTTACTATAGCTGTGTGCTTGTCATGTGCGTATATTTTTGTCTGTTTGGATACTCAGTTGTCGTGCCAGGAAGTGTGGACAGATCTGGGACAGCGCAGGTGCTCACGTTTGCTGAAGACACAGAGCCCAAGTGCAGCTTTGAGCAGAGCGGGATGGGACTGGCAAGCTTCCATGGGGCATGAAAGTGCTGATCTCTGAGACTGTATTTCAACTTTCCTTTGTCAAAGGAAGATCTTTACTCAATTTGAAAAATCCCAATAACAAGTGCATATATACCTAGAAATACCTGGAAAATGAAACATTGTGTGTAATTATAGATTTATTTAGAGAACAAATGAATAGGTTGTGATTTTCCTTATACAATTGGATTTATCTATTTTTTATTCCAAAATAACTCAATGATTTGTGAAAGTGTAATGTACTTCCTTGTAACTTTACATAATTGAATTCCACTTACTTTAGTGAAATTGTTATTAATTTATAGGTCAATAAAGCAAAAAGTTCTTATCTGAGCATCTCCCATTTTGCAAATGAAGACTTAAACCCAGCTATGTTAAATGGTTGGGTCAAAGTCACATATTATATTACTATCAGAGCCATATTCTAACTTAGAATACATCTTTTATTGTGAGTCTTTGCTTCTGATAGGAACTCAATAAATATTGTTTGGGCGAGCTGGTTATTCTGCTTAGACAGTGACCTATCAGGAAAAATATTGGCCTAACTGATTAGTGTGGCCATAGTGATGTAGTGACTGTGCACCCTGAAATCTGTGAATCTAAGCATCTTGCCTCTGTCGAGGAGGATGGTACCCAGGGCTTAGAGTTCATTTAATTCAGCCCCTGCTCTGTCTAGCTGTGTCCCAGGCCACAGTTTCAAATCAAGAAGTAGAAGTCCAGTTGTTCACTTTGGGTGGTTGGTACTTTCCACTACATCATGTCTAAATATATGGACAGGAATGAAGTGAGATGAGGGTAGAGAGATGGATTAATTTGGTCCTTGGTAATAAAATAGTTAGCTAACAAGGCAGAAGCATGTTAGTCCTATGGAGAGGATAACAAAAAGTGTAATGTAAACCATAGGCAGAGATGAGAATGGAGCCCCATCTATAAGAAAGTAAGAAGTTAGGAAGCTATTGACATAAGGAAAGTGTATGAATAAAATGAATCACTTATAAATAAAGAAGTTCCCTAGAACATGTCCTAAAAACAAAACAAAACAAAACAAAACAAAACAAAACAAAAAACAGTTGCTCAGGGTTCTTGGACAAAGAAGGAGATGTAAGGAGAAGATAATAGATGTAATGGACTCAACCAATATCTTCAACTTTAGTCTTTGGTTTCAACAATATGATACTTTGATCGAATATAAATGTACTGATGCATAAAGCAGCAGCCTCCTTGGCAATGAGACACAAATGTACATATTCTGTGATGAAAAGCATGCAACCTGTTGAAGTCCTCCTCGCTTGGGTTCGGCATGTATCCTGCGGGGTAAGTAGAGTCTGGAAGTGATAGCACAAGATTTTCATCTCAGGTTTGAAGATGATCAACATTAAACTAAAAAAAAGAGTCAGCAGATGAAACAGATTTCCTTTCACCAGGAGGGTGAGGGAGAATGCCCACTGCGAGCTAGAAGCTTCTGAGCCTGCCTTTTTAAATGAATGGCAGGTATTCAGCCTATCAATCGACTCCTTTCCCATTACCCCCCTTTCCGTCTAGAGCTACTCTGTGACTCATTCATACCTTAAGGGTTAAGCCAAGGTGACAAGTGAATGGTTCCATAATGTACTTAAAAGCAAATCCAGAGCCGGGGAGTTAGCTCAGTGGTTCCGGCGCCTGTCTCGCAAGCGCAAGGGCCCCAGTTCGATTCCCCGGTAACCACATAACAATACTGGGTGTGGAGACTCACACCCAGCAGCAACCAGTACCACATACCACAGTGCCGGGCATGGTGGCTCACAGCCACCGAGTAATCCCAGCACTCGGGAGGCAGAGGCAGGAGGATTGCGATGTGAGTTGGAGGCTGAGCTCAGGGCCAGCCTGAACCACAAAGCGAGACCCTGTCTCAAAAAACCTAAAAAAAAAAAAAAAAAAGCAAATCCAGATCTTCTTAAGACACTGTTGTAGATTATTTTACCCACTTCATCAGTTGATATAAATGACTCACCTGCATTTGCAAATGTCTCAATATTTTATTAAATAATTACAGCTATACAATGTATGTCTAAAAATCCGCTGAGCTTGTCTAAGAAAGAAAATGTGACTACTGATGTGTTCTTACCGTTGAAAATCTTCTATTCTGATTGTATCTGCAGTTTATTTGCCTAACTTGTAAATCATATGAATGTACATATCTATTGATCACCCAGGACTCGATGAATTATTGATCATCCACAATTTCACACCTAGGCAATTATCACTGGAACACTCAGACCTTCTGAAACCTGAGTCATACAGCCCTGACTTATGAATGACCCTGGGGCTGGGTCGGCTCCACACAGGGAAATGTGATGCTGGGTTCCTTCCTCCCATTACTGCCCTGAACCCTGGGGAGGAACACCGTTACTGTGACTCCTTAAGTGTTTGCACCCCTGAAGCCTAGCTATGGTCTGATATTCACCCTGGGCTCGTGGAAAGCAGTGTGGTTCAGACACAGGGGAAAGCAGGCAGCCTCACTTTGAAGTTAATGAATATTTAAAACAGTGCTAACATTGCACATGACTGGTAAACAGTGATTTGTCATGCTTGGACTGGAAAACTTTTGTATTTATTTTGCCTTTGTCTTTTGAATATCTAAACCACAAACAAGAAAACTTCTTTAACCTCATAAGCATGCCATTTCCTCTACAACTATCTGTAATTTGTTTTTGTTAATTGCTGAAAATTAATAATTTATATCTAAAAGAGATTGCTTTTGAATCTTTAATTTCTAATATCTTACTATAATTTCCAGGCACATGAATAGGATTTCTAATCATTGGGCTTTCTATTTCTTAAGTATAGGGTATTTCAGAGGTAATTACTCATGTTGGATCTGTATTTGTCTAGCTCCTAAATAAAAGCTTAAGTTAAGTCTGAGTGCATGGTTCAGTTGACCAGCAATTAATTATCAACACAGGGCTGAACACCATCTTACAATAATTAATATTTTTGATATTTATAAAGCATTTGACTTTTCACGTTAGTTCATATTTTTATTTCTTTTGAAAAGAAGCATAAGATCTAGTGGCACTGGAGTAACAGTCACTTGAAGGCAAGAGATTGTCTGTAGCATTTTGATGAAGTTGACATTCTCCAATTTGCCCTAGTCTTAGAGGTCTTTGCCAAATTCCTAACACTGGCTTTGCTTTCCTACTTCTGGCCTATTTTGTTCATCTTTTGTCCTTTTCCACTGCTAGTGAGCAACCTTTTACTCCAAACTCCAAGAGGTCTGTGAATCAAGACTACTTCTAAAGAAGGGTCAAGAGTAATTGAACTATAAAGCAAGATATTTTGTTAAGTCCTGAGCTATTTTTAAAATTCCTAGAAGATATTTTCAGTGTGTTTAAGCATATCCGAAGGAGGCTGGCACTGTGTGAGCCCTCAGCTCGGCTCGGTGGGGCCTACAGGTCTGGCCAGTTCTTTTCGCGTGGGGTCCCCAGTGCACATGTTCACCCCATCAGATCAGCCAGGAGGGCTCATCGTACTCTTCGGTTCTGGTGCTCACATGAAGCATACACTAATATTTGGAATATTCTGCTCTCCCCTTTGGACTCCAGAGGAGCGGCCTGGCTGCAGGTGTAGCTACCAGGAGGCAAGGATTATTAAAGGTTATCTAGGATCTGCCTGCCGCATAGACTAAAGTACTTCAAGAAACATTTATTTGGCACTTACCATACTCAGCCTTCACTCAATAAAATAATAAATATTAAAAAAAATACAAAGGTGGGCTGGGGATTTAGCTTAGCGGTTCTGGTACCTGCTTTGCAAGCACAAGGGCCTGGGTTCAATCCCTGGCAACCACATATGGCAATGCTGGGCTTGGAGACTCACGCCCACCAGCAATCAGTACCACATACCACAGTACTGGACATAGTGGCTCACTCCTGCAACCCCAGCCCTTGTGAGGCAGAGGCAGGAAGATTTCTGGTGAGTATGAGGCTCACCTGGACTATATTGTGAGCTCAGGTCCAGTCTGAACTACACAACAAGACCCTGTCTCAAAACAAAACAAAACAAAACAAAGCAACAACAACAAGTCGAGCAAGATGCCGACCCCACTGTGTAGAAGCTTACAATCCAATTTGAAAGCCATAGGTGAATTTGTACTTTCATGTAATCTAAAATACCTTGCACATGTTTAAGATGTTCTGATAAACTGAAACTAGAATGTGTGCATTAGGGTATATTAAAATAGAAAGAATTTTCAAACATGGTGTTGTGGATAACATCTCCCATTCTCCGTCTAACTCTGCTAATTTAAGTAGGATATAAAGCTACACAGGGTAGAACATTCACTGTGAGGCACAGAATAGGTGATCAATAGACGTGTTGAAGATCTGGCTTAGCTTCTCTATGGAGCAGACAGACGGTTAGTGGAGAGAAGATGGTATAGATCCAGCATGTTAGTTATTTATCTAACCTCACTACCATCACTCCAAGTTGCTTAGGGTGAATTGTTTATGGAAGACATAATAAGATAGATACCAAAAAGAATAAAAACATCATGCTGTCTTACTCTAACTTGCTGCTTCCTAATATATATCATACCCTGAATGGATTGCCACACTGCTGAGGAAAGAAAAAACCTTTCACACTCCAAGTGCTGATATGAATTGCTACCAATCAAATTGCACTTGGGTGATTTACACACAACCACTAAGGATGCAAACACACAAGGACACACGGGGCTGCGTGGCATCGCTACTTAACGTGATTGATACTGAAACCCTCACTGGGCGCTAATGAGACCTGTGATTAGCAGAGAGGCAGCATGTGGTCTTTAATTAGGTGGAAAGAGTGCTTTGCGTCGCTGCATGAAGACATTCTTAGCAGTGAGAAAAATGGAGCTCTCTACGCATGCTGCACTTCAAGTTATCTGCTGAAATTTGTCTTACAGTAATACAAATTTTGTGTACCCTAGTCTGTCAATATATGTGCATATGTATGTACATCGCAGTATTTACATATATATGAGACGTTCTTCCTTATTTTTGAAAACCTAGGCAATTTTGTTTTTCAGAGATGAACATACGACTGTGCTTATCTTTTTTAAATTGATATCTTGTGGGCCAAATATTCCAAATTAAATTTTTGGATAATTTCAACTTTGAATATATGTTCTTGCTAGCCTGTTGTATTGTCATTGAAAGAGTCACTCATAGTTATTTGAACCTTGACATTTAAAAAATACTCAACATGCTAGTTTTCTCCTCATTTCTTGTTCACTAGGAGACTATTTAGACTTGGGAGCAAATGGAATTATCCCCATTTTACAAAACATGGCAAAGATGGTAAAGATCAGCTGCCTTCTGCTGATTACAATGTGATTTGAATAAAAATGACAAATATGAATGTGAATGTGCTGATTGTGACAGAGAAGGACTCAGCGGTGTGTATTTTATTACCTCAGTCCTTACGTTTGTGTGTACATGCATCAGTGGGTGAGCCCTGCAGACTTGTGTCTTCCTTTGCAAATAACACTGCATTTTCGGTGCCTCTCCAGTTGGCTAGGGACTGTCTGTTGGTCAGTTGTTCGTTCATTTGTTTTTTCCCGTTTTCATTGTACATGTTCGCAATACATGATAACACATTCATCAGGGCAAGTTCGTACGTCGTCATGGGCCATCTTGATCCTTCTCACTTCCCCTCTTTCCTTCTGTCCCCCTCCCACCCTCAGACCCCCTTTCCACCTCCCAAAAATCAGTTGGGTTGAGTTTACACTCCCTTCCAGGTATTTAATTTGATATAAGACCATCAACCTATTGTTTTATTTGAAAATACCTCTTTAAAATCTCCCAAGAATCTATACTGTACAACAATTTACTGTCAGCTGTCTGTTCCAGAGTGTCCCTGTTTAGTAACTGTGTCATTGTGGGTCCTCAGTGTCAATGGTATTGATGTACAGAATGTGAATATGTCGGATGTAGTGGTGTTTTTATTTAAATTTTATTAATATTGTGATTTTTGTGGGGAGCTTTGTGCTTGGAGTAATCTTATTCATGCCAGAGGATTTTTAATTGTCAGTTTCTTGCCTAATTCATTTGTCAACATGCCGTGGAATCAGATTGTAAAGTGTTGTAAAGCGATACAGAAATGAGGCCACAGTCCTGGAAGGGACCATTTGTACACTGCACGTGTAAACGAACAGACGAGTCAATAGCTTGGAATAGGAAAGGTGTCATGTAGAACAGGCCAGATGAATTTTGAAAGCGAAAGTGTATTCAGATCATCTGTTTTGTAGGCAAGTCACTTCTGATTATGTCACAGCCTGCTTGATGTACGCCATTATAATCATCTTTATCAAGGTAAACGAGTTGCTGAGTTTTTATGCAATATTGTGCTATACAGCCTGTTGGGTAAAAGTGAAGAACACATAACATTTAATCTCATGAGACTCACAGTCTGGTTAGCCTCACTCTGACGAGGAAAACAGTAAGTGTGCTGTCAACTGAGGTAAGGCTGTAACCTCAGGTTGTCACTGCAGGGAGCCCGGCAATATTTCGCACCACATAACTGTCACAGGTGGGGCTGAGGAAAGCTTTTGTATCCAGCCTCAGCCCCTCTGGCTGAGGGTGCGGTGTCTTTGGGGTGAGTTCTCTCCTTTCCCTGGAGGCAGCTGTTCAGAAACATGCAGTCATCATCTATTTCTGGGTCACCTTCCCGGCAGCTGGGCACAATGTCCTCGTACAGTGGTGACTATTCCCTGCACTCTTCCTAGGTCTCCAGAGCTCTCACATGCATTGTACATATATAGGGTGTGATAATTCTGTGAATCGAGTAGAAACGTTGATCCTGTAGAAATGTAAGAAAACGAGCACAGAGAAGCTTGGTGAACTAGTAGTGGTCACACGGCAGGGAGGTGGCAAAGACAAGTTACGACTTGGACGCACTCAGTCGGATTTTGAAGACCCCATTGCCCTGATTCTCTGCTACCTGATTGTCACCTAAATAGTGGACAAGTTGAACCAAAATTTAATTTCAGTTTGTTTCTCATTTCTTCATAGAAGTAATTGTTTAAGTTGTGATTCACTTGCTGTCCAGCTGACCTGAGACCACCGTGGATTCCAGGAAAACATGTCCCATAGCCCCACAGCAGAAGCAGCTCCTGCACATCAACTCCTTTCCCATTTTTGGGAAAAGGCCACATTCTTCACTTCTCCTAATGTCTAGTTCTTTCTCCAGGTGGATTTCCTCCCTCATGCTCTCTGGATTCCAGCCACATATTCACTTTGTGAGTGAATCACATTCTTTCCTGCCACAGGATTTTTGCACTTGCCGTTCCAGAGGCTAAAATGTGGCTCCTGCTGGCATCATCCCTCTCACTGTATGTTTAGTTATTTCTTCATGATCCCTCAAAGCCAAGTAATCAGGCTTCACTTCCCCTTCTCCCTGTTCATTTGTCCAGACGAGGGCTTGTCTTCATAGTTCTCATTTAATGCTACCCTTTTTCTTCGGAATTCTTACCTCATTTATACATACATGCGTAGATGGGATTCTCCAATTCATGTCTGTTCTTTCTCCTGGACTTTACACTTCTTGAGGTCAGGGATGACAATTGCCTGACTATTCAGTGTATTCCTGTATTCCTGTATTCCTGACTATTCCAGTGAATACAGTATCTGGCACATTGTGGATTTTCAATAGATACCTTATACATGAATGAATAATGGAAAGAAGGCATATGTCTGCTGCTTGACTTCCCACTCTGGATGTGACTCTCCAGCGCACCTGTTTCTGTAAGCCAAGGTTGATTCTCCATCTCCGAGGTTTGGTCCTCAATGGCAAGCACATCTCTCCTAAAACATGGAATCTCTTTCTCTGACCTCGCTGAACCCCCTGAGCTCTGAGCTGTCTGGATGGTCTGACTCCCTAGATTTTATCATCCATGGCGGCTGAGGTTCAAGTGAGACATTGGGGAATCAGGAAGCCAGGTGTACCACCAGCATATTCTACACTGTCCCTGTCTTGGCAGATGTCTTTGGAGCATCACAGGGTTACACTGTGTTCACAGCCATGGAAAACACATCCACTTAGGATTTCGAATATTCGTGCTCATATTGTAGTACAATACATATTGTAGTACAACATATTGTAGTACATAGTATAGTACAAGAAAGAAGGCAGGTTTTTAAGACCTTTTAATAATACACTCCAATTAGCTATGAATATTTTCTTATGTTGAGTTTTTATTAGCAACAAACTTAAAGGAATTCCAAACATAAGATTTGTAGTGAATGATTTTTATTAGGAAATGGGAAAGAAACCAAGAATCTACACTTATTTACCTTCTGTTGTACATAGGAATTTTAACATAAAATATTGTATCTTTTTCTGGTATGAGAAAATGAAGATGTCAACAAGTTCTAGTATATATAGTTGATATTGTGAAATAGAAAATATTTAAAAGGAAAGAGTGTAAGGGTAAATAATGAGCGGAAAAAGAATGTGATAGTAATAAAAAAAGAAAGCAAAGCTTATGTATACAGGGGGTGGGTGCTGCAGGGGGGAAATTTTGCAGATTATGAAAAAGGAAATAGTAAAATTCTTAGGGAAATGTTCATTATTCTGAGACTAGTTTTAATAGCCCAGAGGGTCATTTGCATCTCCGCCTTGAGCAGCTTAACTGGATATTGAATTGGGGCCAGCCCTGTTAGGGATCACTCCAGCTGCTAACGTGCCAAGAATCATTGATTATGATATGAGATAAAAAGACAAAGTCCGCTTTGTAAAATTGCAACTGGGGAACTGCATGTAATGGAATGGACTATTTTGCAATTTAAATATCCCAAGATGGAATACATTACCTTTGATATTTGTCCTACCCGGTAATTCTCTAGGCTCAACAAGAAGCTCCAAAATTATTGTGGTTTTTATTTTAAAATTATTATTTTATCTACATTCCAATATATGTAAGGAGAAAACAAATAATATATCTAAAATAGATCTCTCTCCTAGAGTAGTTTGTATTTTACAGTTGCTGCTATGGTCTGAAGGTTTTTCTCTCCCCCAAATTCACAAGTTTAAGTCTTAAGTCCCAAAGTAATGATGCTAGGAAGTGGGGCCTTTGGGGAACCGATTAGGTCACAAAGAAGAGGTCTTCATGAATAGATGAAAGTTGTAACAAAAAGGTGCAAGCAAGCTCATTTGCTCCATCTAGCATGAGGTTATACAGCTAAACGGCACCACCTGCGAATTCTAGGACAATCACACGTCAAGCATTGGACCTGATGTCTCAGTTTTGAATTTTCAAAGTCCACAACTGTGAGAAAGAAATTATGCTGGTTATAAGTCACCTAGTTCATGGTAATTTGTTATAGCAATTCAGATAGACTAAGACAGTCACCCAAGACCAGTACCCCAAAAGTCCCTTTGTAATAACTAAAGTGATCATCTAATTTGTTAATTAAATTAGAATAATTTTAAGAGTAAAGATTCTTAAAACTTATGCTGGGCCCAAACTGGAACTCTTTCATGTATTGAACATATAATTATCTTAGAGGTGAATAAATTTCAAATCTTTAGACAATTTTCATACATAGTTGAGAAACTAAATTTATTATTGACACTATTTTTATTTACGTTTATATTCAGCTTCCCTTTAAAAGTATTTTGTTTTGGGCTGGGGAGTTAGGTCAGTGGTTCTGGCGCCTGTCTTGCAAGTGCAAGGGCCCAGGTTTGATTCCCCAGCATCCACATACCATACTGGGCGTGGAGACTCACCCCAACAGCAATCAGTACCACATACCACAGTGCCGGGCGTGGTGGCTCACGCCTGTCATCCCAGCCCTCGGGAGGCAGAGGCAGGAGGATTGCTGTGATGTGAGTTGGAGGCTGAGCTCAGGGCCAGCCTGAACCACAAAGCGAGACCCTGTTTCAAAAAAAAAAAAAGTTTTTTTGTAGTTTTATTCTGTGTGTGATACTGGAGGGGAGGGAAGGGGGACTCAGGTGCATTTTGCCTCTGAACCTTTCATACAGTCTTTGGATCAGGGTCTTGCTAATTTGCCCAGACTTCTCATCCTCTTGCCTCACTCTTATGAAAGAAATATTTTCTTATTAATGTCTTTCAAATTGTTATCTATAAACACAATCTCGATACGTTTGTGCACATAGAACTAATCATTTATGGATGTAAATCATTCATTCATTCATTCATTCAAAAATCAGTTTAGTATCTTCTATATTCAAGACAGTGTACTAGGTTTGGGGGCAATGAAGAAGAAAAAAGAGGAAATGTTCCTGCTTTTGTGCTCATTTTCATATATTGCATGAAATGAACACTAAGAATGGTTACATAAATCATAGTCAATTAAAATTTAACTAAAAAAAATTTTAAAAGAGGTGTTTGTGAGACACCAGGGAGGAAACATTCAGAGATCTGATCCTATCAAAGATTTAGATGAACGTTTCTCACAAGTGGTGAGTGCTGAAATTTAAAGGAAGAGATGACTGATAATCTATGATAAGAGTGCAAATTAGAGGTGGCCGCTTAGGACTGGATTGATCCAGCCCAGGAGAGCCCAAGGAATTTGGCAGACAGAGCTCAGTAACAGAGTGGGTTTTTGGATTTTTCTTAGTGGATGATTTTCTGATGATTGTAATTGTGTTTATAATATTTAACTGGACTCCGGAGAAGAAAGAGGAGGGTGGAGAGGATGACAAGTTGGGGTACACGACGAGAACAGAGGGGTAAGGACAAGTGGCGGAGCGGGCAGAGCTGCTCAGAGGCGGCGGGTGGAGGCTGCGCACCGGCGGCCACAACTCAGAGACTTGCCGGGAGAGCTCTGACTGCACCAGACTTCCCTTGGCACCGAGGCTGGCCAGGCCGAGCAGTAGCAACCCAGGGACACTCCGCCCTCGTCAGTGTGCAAGCATATAGTCAAAGGCATTTACCGGTTTTTCTCATGCTTCCTGTCCTTCCTCTCTTCCAGCTCTTGTAGTCATTCTCTACAGTTTCCAGAAAGTAAGACACAGCAAAGATAATGTAAATGGACTGCCTTTGCAACACTGTCCCAATAAGCTTCCCAATCAGCTCAACTTCATATGCTTCTCCAACCAATTTCAGAACACTTTGAGATGTAGAGAGCTTTATTTGACCTGCTCATCTGTGAAAAAGGATGTGGTATAAAGTTATTAAGAGGAGAAGGGGCGTGTGTGTGTGTGTGTGTGTGCGTTCTCGTGCGTGTGTGCTCATGTGTATGCATACATAGGTAGGAGGCAGTCTGTCTGGCATTGTCCTGCCCTCAAGCTATTTACAATTTACATGGGACAGTAAGATTAACACATATAGTAATGAGGTCAACAGCTGGAGGTAATTAAATCTAAATTAATGATGAATGAGGGTAGTTAACTAAGGATATATGCTTATCATTAAAAATGAAATCAAGAAGGATAGCACCTTAAAATTAGATTCCAATTTTTCTTTAAGCTAGTAGCTATATTTATACTCAATTTATCTATGCTTTTAAAAGTTTCATTCATTTATTCTGCCTCAGTGGCTTCTATGACTTCAAAATGCCCTTTATATAATTCAGCCCAGTGTTCAGTGATACAACAAAAACCTGTCTGTACCTTCTGTTAAATTACATCCTGAACAACAGCCCGTAAGTGAAAAGTGGGAAGCCATAGCTGAAAGAGTGAAGGGAGTGTCTCTGAACAATGCCGGTTGAATGCAAAAGGAAAGGATAAAGGTAGAAAGTGTTACCGTGGTTATTTCTGGTGTGACTGCAGGACTTTCTTTTTAGGTGTCTGTGTGAACACAGGATTTTGTCCTTGGCGGGCGGAAAATGCTGCAGAGCTCTGACTTTTGAGTTCTTTCTTTCTGTGGACCATTTCACTGCATTCCTTTTTCCCTCAGGACAATAAAACTCTTTATTTCCTAATTGCTCAATGGAGGACCCACGTGGGCAAGATAATAAGGAGCTGGCACAAAGCCTCCATTTCGGGAAGGCTCTGTGGATTCAGGGAAGTCACAAGGTTTGCTAAAGTAAATTCCCTTTTGCTTGCAGTTGACCCTCCAGGTAATGTAGACCAAAGAGGAAAGATTAGGGGAAAGACCTCGTGGTCTGGAAAGGAGCTTTGTCCAGGTAAGGGCACGCCCGCCTCAGAGGCTTTAAAACGTGAATGGCAAGGCCCGTACACTTTAGTGAGACGCTGAGATGTCTTGGCGTGAGCTGCTTGTGCAACAGAAAGTCACCTTCACTCATTCTAAGCCGAGGCGACCCCGTTAGAGAGGCAGCTGGGAACCTGCCTAAATGTTTAAGGGGTTACTTCTACAAATCCAGGGGAGAGGGTGTGAAGACTAATTGTGTGACTCATGAGAGGGAAGGCTGGGGACAGTGAAGGTTTGGGTCTGTATCCAGAGATGAGCGCTTAGCACGGCCCGAGCCGGAGCCGCAGTCCTCACGAGGGGAAGCAGGCGGTGCGAAGACTGCTCTCTCTTGGATGTGGGCTGCTCACATCCTGAGATGTGAGAAGAGAGGTCTCTCTTCTCCTGAGTTCTCTCTGTGACACAGATCATAAAATGCACTTACGGGAATAACTGCAATGTTTGTACCAAGTCAAAAACAATAATCATTATTATTTTTAAATTCACTGAGCCATTGGAAGGAAAGCAGTAGCCTCATTGTAAATATTATAAACAGATGAAGTGAAAATGTCAATGCCTATTATTGAGCTAGTATTCTGTTGTGCATTCTGTAATCATGACATAACACCAAAATGCTAAGTAGGAGTTTAGACAGCTATAATATTGCATTTGCATGTGTTATTTTAATCTCCAGAAAACAGCTATCTCTAGTGCTTTGATGCTGATAGATTTTTTATATTTTCAAAATGAAAATATTACTTATAGGTGGAAAATAAACTCACTAGTGTTGTACACATTCTCACTCTAAAGTATTTTTCAGTGACATAATGATTTTTAAACCACAATTTGGATCCATTACATTATTAGAGACTAAACACATTTTGCTTTTTACTATATTCCCATAAAATCTCAATAATTCATCCTGAAAGAGTGCCTTTGTTGAAATAACAGAGACTTGGGGTTGAGACAAGACAAGAAATTTTATTTTCCTCTATATCCGTTGGCTCTGGACTCCTGGCAACCCTCTACTTTGTTAGAGTATATATCACAAGGAGAAAGGTAAAGGTGATAATGACAGTATTTATGTGAATAGAACACTTACAGGGAATGTGAAAATTGTTCTAAATAATTGCATTTTCCAAGATGTGTTGATGGAACAAATTGGAGGGATAAGCGAGTAGATGACTGGTGGAGTGAGTGAGTGAGTGGAGAGCTGTGAAGATCTCGTGGTTGAAACACTCTTCACCCTTAGGTGATGCACACGAATGAAATGACACTTGCCCTCTGCTGTGGCAAGTCAGAGCGAGCACACTGCACCTCCCAGGTCAGAAGCAAAGCAAAAGTCAAGTTTTAAAGTGAAATTTAAGTCCAGTAATTTCTCAAGTCTAATAGTAAACGCGTACTCAGTTTAACGTGTTCGCCGAATACCTACTATGTGCTCGTCACCTCGAGTGAGGTTAAAGGTGGGCCTGCGCGGCGAGGTTGGAGTGGGTAGTGTATGGGGGATGCGCGCACAGCAAGGAATGCGTCCTTTAGCAGGGCGTTAGCGGTCACAGCGGCAGTGCATCGGGAGACGGTGCCGGTGCAGAGCCCAGGAGTTAGACTCGTGTGGTCAGTAATCGACTAGAAGAGGCTGAACGTTTTCCTCGGATCGCTGGTGACACTTCTATCATTTACGCTCTTACGTTTCACATACCTTTTTCAGAAGGAGCAAATGGTTATGTGAGATGGACACTCATGCTCACTCCCAGTCAAAGAGAAGAAATAGGTGCCTCTTCTAGAAGTATATTGATGTTAAATAGTAGACGTTTCAGTGATTTAAGTATCTTCTGCCAAGCAGTGAAGGGCAGCATGCTGGGCCACGCGGTGCCAAACGAGTTGTGAGGTGTTTGCCGAGCGGTGGGCATCCCTGGAGGGAGGGCGAAGGGCTTAGCTCCGGGCCAGGTATTTCTGTTATTTTTAGCAACTGGACTTAGTGCTGGTTACTCCTCTCCCTGGGGAAAAGGGGCTAATTTATGGGA